>JACVVK020000097.1:337500-487500 GCA_018292915.2 Batillaria attramentaria
GACAAAAATACCATTACCTACATACATGTATTGTCATTTTCAGTAGCATTATGTTTACCATACTTAACATTAAGGTATTTTGTTTTCCTAACTAACTTTGCAGTATTTTTGTTTTTTTGCCTGCCTGCCTGCCTGGCTCTGTCTCTCCGTGAGTGTGCGTGCGTGCGTGCGTACGTGTGCGTGCGTGCGTGCGTGCGTGTGTGTGTGTGTGTGTGTGTGTGTGTGTGTGTGTGTGTGTGTGTGTGTGTGTGTGTGTGTGTGTGTGTGCGTGTGCGTGCGTGCGTGCGTGCGTGGCTGTGACGCAATACACCGCACACTTACGCCACACGACAGCTGCAGACCCAATAACAAAACAAGCACTCCGCACGATGTAGCTGGCGTGAATTACAAAAGGCAGCAACAGTTGTCAAACACAGTGTATTGTATATGTATACATATATATATATATATGTACGTGCGCATGCACCATGCCGAGTCTCTAGCAAGGCGTCACGAAGCTGTACATGCTCAACAACTAAGCCATCGAGTGCCCAGCTGGGAACGTAGTCTGGTTAAACATGTACTGTAATAGCAAACGCTGCATGTGGTGTTTTGGTAAACACAAACGTGTTTGTGTGTGTGTGTGTGTGTGTGTGTGTGTGTGTGTGTGTGTGTGAGAGAGAGAGAGAGAGAGAGAGAGAGAGAGGCAGGCAGGCAGGCAGGCAGGCAGAAACAGGCACACAGACACACAGACAGACACACAGACAGAAACAGAAAGAGACAGACAGACCGAGACCAAGACAGAGACAGAGACAGACAAAAAGAGACAGACGACAGACAGAGACTGAAAGAGACAGAAAGGGACAGACCGAGACAGAGACCGAGAGAGACAGAGACAGACCGAGACCAAGACAGAGACAGAAAAAGAAACAGAAAGAGACAGACAGACAGAGACCGGCCGAGACCGAGACAGACAGAGACAGAATAACAATACGTTATAAGTACACGCTGCACGCTCCACCACGGGGTTTTCATTTTACTGGGGAAAAAAACGAAAAAAAAAAAAAAAAAACCCGCGCCACATCAAAGCAGAGCACAACATGCCGCTGATGCTGCCGATACGGCGAAACAATAATCTACACTAACACGCATCCACATGGTCACAGATGGTCTGGTGAGTAGTATTGGATTTTGTCGACCAGCACGTGCACATCGTACAGCCGAGTAATGACAACTGTGGGGTGAACGTGACGGTTTTAGAAGAGTAATTTCACAAGGTTACGCAGTGCAGGAAGAGGAACTGACGGTCGATCATCTGGCAATGCAAATGCCTTGTTACATGACTGTGTCATTATGATAATATTATGTGTCCGACTGTTGTAAAAACGACGGTCATCGGACATTTCGGTTTATGGCCGATGACCGATGTGAATATGAAACCCTGCCGTCGAATGATGGTTATCAAAACCTGTGTTATCGTTATTTGGAACAGGGTGCAAGCGCTTCTTAAATCCATGACTCTTAAGCCCTTTTCCCCAGATACTGGCAGGGTTCTTCAAATGTACAAAAGTGTATGTAGGTTAAAAACCCATCTCCGGGTTACTATCTTCACCCAAAGTAAAGAAGATACAGAACATGGGCACTGTACTTACAAACTGAAAGAAGTGCAGTGTCCAAATCTTAAATTTGGCAGTAACGCATGGAAACCGTTTCTAGTAGTACTTACAAATGAACCATTAGATAATGACCCCAACACCTTTCCCCTCTCCCAAACCATGCTCTCCCCTCCCCCACACTCCACACCCCCCTCCCTTTGCCCTAACGCTCGTCTCCGTGTATATGTACACTTTCAACTATGTCATGGAATCTCATGCGACGCTTTGATACACCGTTCCATTTGACAGATCAGATCGTATCAATACGGCGTCCACCTCATGTTCGAATACACACTCGAGCACAATCCAATACATAAACCTCACAGAGTTAGGCTGTCCACACACACACACACCACGTCCTTTCCATACAGTCATGTACGGTACCTGTTTTTCGGCCCCAGTTCGACCTACACTGTATCTCTCATTTCTCCCATCTTTTGTTCCGGGGTGTTTGTGGTGCGGTGTTAAATCAAAGCCCAAGGTAAGACACACAAGACAAAGTGTGGCTATCACTATAGCACAGATTCCTTAGCCAGTATATACTTTAGCCCGAACAATCACGTGCTCTCTCTAGTGCACAGCGCAGGTTAGGGACAAAACGCAATCACCTCAGGTTTGAGGAGTGAGTGAGTTTTTCGGGCTTTAAGCCATGCGAGCACCAAAGACTAAATCGCGGCTAAGTGTGCCTGCACTACGTGAAAAAAAAAAAAAAAAACAAAAATGCAACTTTGGACCCTCAGGTTTGAGGAGATTGTGCGGGCTGAAGCATGATATGTAGCCATACGATACTTTTCTGTCACAGGCGGTTGGTAAGTGGGCGTTCACACATTGAGATCTGGCCCATCCTTGAGGCGTACTGCCACAAGAAAGGAAGGTTTAGGTTTTTGATTCAAGCAGAGCGTAACTGGATACGGGACTAAGCCACCCAAAGCGACCTCGCCATACTGTGACAAACACGTCTGAATGACAATGCTGAAAGAAAGATGGCGCTGTCAGCTGGTTAATATTCCTTTTCCATAACACTGAATGAAGACCCGACTTCCGAAAGAAATTTTTTAAAGAGCAAAGATCATTTGCATAACACTGTATGATAAAAAATATTTTCAAGAAGAGAGTTTATCCAGCGCCCAAACTGGTCCTCATATCAGTTTCACAGGTACGCGTCATTCAAACGGGTTAAGTTTCGCAATGATCTGTCCATATACGGTAAAGGGATTTTACTACGAGTTTGTGTGAAGATCCCGTACTTTTGTTCTCGTAGATATTTTTGTGAATCAACGCCCAACGTGAAACAAGGTCAAACCAACACCCAAACTAGTCTTGAGGTCTGATTCACCGGTACACGTGGGGAAGGGTGTGTGTGTGGGGGGGGGGGGATTCAAAATGGACAACAACTATTTTCCCGTTGCTATGCCGCTTCAACAGTTTCGACAACGTCTGCTCTCATCTACAGCCGTTCACACATTTCATATTGTAGTAACGTATTCAAACAAGTCTGTTTCTGGTTGATATACGGCCTCTGTCAGTCGGGGAGCCGGGGTGGTCGAATGGTAGAGCGTTGGACTTATAATGCTCGGGCCGTGGGTTCGATCCCGGCTGGGGCCAAATATTTGTGCTGGCTTCTTCATCGTTGCCCCGTCTTTGATATCACCCTATGTGGTGGAAAAGGACATTAAACCCCCCCAACACCCACCCACCCACTGCAAATTCCAAGCGTTTTAAGGTGCTAATGAAGTTTTGAATTTAGAAAAAACGCGGTCCTGTGGCGTGGGGACCCGCTGAATGAGGGTGATATGACTTGAAGCGGCATAGCATCGAAAAAAAAACCCTGTCCATTTTAATTCACCCCCGCGTGGTTCACGTCAAGTCAACCAGATCTGTCCTTATACGGTAAAAAAAAAAAACAACAAAAAACCTACAGTGAGTTCGTATGCACATGCCAAATTTTCTTCTCCTAGATTTTTTTTTTTTTTTTTGAACCAACACCCAACGTAGATATTTGTGAACTAACAAACCCGTACCATATATTCGTCTTTGTCCACCCACACCCACAGGTTCATGTTTTTACGGTAACCGCGGATACGAATGTATACGCCACGCAAACGCTTTCTGGTGGAGTCATCCCGCTATAGAAGCGGCATCCTTCTAAGTCTAAACTGGGACACTGCATATCAATGCAGCGCGCTGCGTGTTTGTGGGGTTCTGACGTACATGTCACCGCGGATTAAACCGGAATGGATGTCATTCATAAACTAGCCACGTACGTGTGTGTGTGTGTGTGTGTGTGTGTGTGTGTGTGTGTGTGTGTGTGTGTGTGTGTGTGTGTGTGTGTGTGTAGCCAGCTTGATTTTGCGTAGGAGTCTGGGGGGACAGGAAAGACTCGCGAGAGACAGAAAAAAGAGGGAGAAAAAAAAAAAAAAAAGCACGGCGTATAAACTTTACAACGTTGTGAACTGCCACGCGACCAGCATTCCTGGTGAGCTGGGTGGGTAGGGACAAAATGTGAAGACTTCTGACAGGCCTAACTTGCCATTTTTAGGCCGACCATACAAGACGGAAAGTCGGGAGGGGTCACAGTGTCCCAGTAGTTCTTCCGCAAGTGTGGGTGAGAACACTCCTTTACTGTAAAACGGGACGCGAATAATAATGCAACAAATGTGTATTGCATGTGCAGGGACAAGACATTCTGGTCATGTCCTCTTTCGATAACCAAGAGCTTAATATTAGTGTGCTGTGTGCCTGGGTGGGGAAAGAACATTAATTATGGTTCCGGCAACCTCTCTAATCTTTCGGACGCGACTCCACCCACGGGAACAGTAGAACGTGATCATTCTTGAGAGGTATATGTCCCCCATCATGGCTATCTGGAGGTATATTATGTCCCCCATCATGGCTATCTGGAGGTATATATGTCCCCCATCATGGCTATCTGGAGGTATATATGTCCCCCATCATGGCTATCTGGAGGTATATTATGTCCCCCATCATGGCTATCTGGAGGTATATTATGTCCCCCATCATGGCTATCTGGAGGTATATTATGTCCCCCATCATGGCTATCTGGAGGTATATTATGTCCCCCATCATGGCTATCTGGAGGTATATTATGTCCCCCATCATGGCTATCTGGAGGTATATTATGTCCCCCATCATGGCTATCTGGAGGTATATTATGTCCCCCATCATGGCTATCTGGAGGTATATTATGTCCCCCATCATGGCTATCTGGAGGTATATTATGTCCCCCATCATGGCTATCTGGAGGTATATTATGTCCCCCATCATGGCTATCTGGAGGTATATTATGTCCCCCATCATGGCTATCTGGAGGTATATTATGTCCCCCATCATGGCTATCTGGAGGTATATTATGTCCCCCATCATGGCTATCTGGAGGTATATTATGTCCCCCATCATGGCTATCTGGAGGTATATTATGTCCCCCATCATGGCTATCTGGAGGTATATTATGTCCCCCATCATGGCTATCTGGAGGTATATTATGTCCCCCATCATGGCTATCTGGAGGTATATTATGTCCCCCATCATGGCTATCTGGAGGTGGTGACTGACCCTGTTATTACTGGTCTCTTTACACAGATTGTCACCGATCAGACAAGACTGGACCCCAGTGTAAACATAGCATCCAAGACAAGACTCTTTCTTCTTCTTCTTTTTTTTAACTGCAGTCCGACAACAATAAAGCACGTCCTGCTGAGTACGTTTGGGGCTGTGTACCAGTGGCTTCAGTAAGTCTCAAGTTTGGCTTAAAGGCAGTGTTGCACTTTGATTATGCTCGTGTTTGCTGCGGTAAGAACCGTTAAGGAACCGAAGATCTGGCCTGTCTTTTCACATACAGTGCCAGAGCCGTAAAAGGGTAAAAAAATGTGGGACACTCGTGGGAAATGTGTTAATGAACACGACTGTGCAGTGCCCATGTTACGTAGAGTCAGCGGTTGATGATGATTATGACAACGACGACGACGACGACAAACGTGATGATGGTGGTGTTGATGACGATTTGATATAGCACACGGTTCCACCTTCATTCAGTGCTCACAATGTTTAGGGATAGGTTTTGAAAGAATGTTTCTTTTTTGTTTGTTTGTTTGTTGTTGTTGTCGTTGTTTGTGTTTTTGTTGTTTGTGTTTTTGTTGTTTGTTTGTTGTTGTTTGTTTGTTTGTTTGTTTGTTTGTTTGTTTGTTTGCTTGCAAACAAGAAACATGCAGGTGGGTCTGAAGAATGTTGACTCTTCCCTTCCATCATCATTTTCCACGCCGCATATCCAGTATCAACTCGACAAACACAGCGTAACGACACTGTAACTTCCCTTCGGCGGAGAGTAAACGGTATAATGAGATTACGACTCCAACTTTTGTGCACACACGCACAGTACATTGTAACCTTATCTTCCAGGCAAGCATGCCAACAACGCAAAGGCCAAGCACAGACGATGCATAAAATATGGTATCTTTCCTAACAACAAGACCGGACAAGGAAGAAAGAGGTAGAGGGGGGGGGGGGGGGAATAGTAACAACAGGCTCTCAAGCATATACATGCCACCCCTGAAATTCCGGGCATTCTTAAAGAACCCAGCCTGCATCGAAAGAATCCTTGACACCTAATAGATCGTGCGTGTGGTGTTAAGTAGCAGTGGACACACAATACTCGCTGCAATGGTTACTTTCGTCTAAAGCTGGCGGACAAGGCGTGCCCAGTACAATGTCGCCAACGGTGTGGAACACGACGTACCCTACGGGGTGTGAAACATATGAACGGGAGTTTTTCCAGTGCTATGCCGCTCCAAATCATTACATCGTCAATCAGCGGCATCCCACGTCCTAGCACCGCGTTTTTTTTCCAAATTCAAAACGCCACAGCACCAGGAAAAAATGGCTACTTATTCCGCCTATGGCATTACAGGATCCTGGCCAAAGGGGAGATAATTATTACCCTCGAGGCGCTATTGGGGAAAGGTTAAAACTTAACTAAAAAGTGCAAAGAGAAAGGATAGAAAAGTACGGCTGGTACGTAGAGGAAGGCAGCGCGCTGATCCAAGTTAATTTGCATCCACACATTACACACACACTGACCCTTGAACCGGCATAAAACATACACTGAAAGATGGGAAGGTTCCTTAAGCGCTAACCTCCCAACCACACTCGTCAACAAGAACAAACAAACAAACAACAGCAATAACAAAAACATAAAAAAACACAAAAAACAAGCTATAACATTAACCTCTGCTCTGCAGACGGTAAATGGTATTATAGAACGACTAGGACTTTGCTCACGCAGCGTGCGTCTCAGATTCTATATTATCACTTCTGATCTTCGTTGGCGCAGGCCATCCATAAAGCTTGCTCGGCACTATTCTGCAAAACCGCTAGGGATACGATGACCAGTACGGTCACGGTTCATTTGAGATTTTAAAACTGCGCGTATCGGGTGGCTTGCGCTCGGATAATTCAAACTAGTTTTGGCGACAAGGTACATCAGCCAAAACTACGCGACACTGACCGTTTCAGCCACAGTACTAGCCGTGCCATGTGGAGGCGAGGGGGTGGGGGGGATGGTCATTTCAGTGACCACGCCATCTGACACAGCGATTCAGGTGTCATGATCAACATCTTTCACTCTGTCCATAGTAAATCGACCGTGACAGGGCCTGCATATTTGCACCTAATCCTTTTTTTTTTTCATGGCAGGGTTCATCGAAGGGTCAGGTGAAGTGATTAAGTGTGGTGGTGGCGAGTCCTTTCCCGTGTCAGCACCGTTGTTTTGGGGGTCGAGTGTCCTGAAAGGTGGACATCTCGTAAAATTTCAATGTCCTGTTCTTCAGTCCCTGTAGATTACTTTCTCCTTATTGTGTGTGTGTGTGTGTGTGTGTGTGTGTGTGTGTGTGTGTGTGTGTGTGTGTGTGTGTGTGTGTGTGTGTGTGAGGGCCGGGGGGGGGGGATGGGATGTTAACGTCCTTTACCACCACGTACGGCTGATTTCAAACGGACGGTCTCCGCCGTCGTTACAGAGTTCTACTTTCGCGATTTTTTTCCTCTCTCAGTTTATCACACGGTTCACTTCTAAGAAAAACAAAAGGATCTGAAGAAGGTGTTTGACTAAAACTTATGACAACAACAACAACAACAACAGCAGCAGCAAAAACAACTTCTTTACACATTCTTGTAGCCTTGGTGTAGTTTTGAATCAGGTGTACTTTCTTATTCCGAAATGTCCTCACGCTTCGTCTCTATTAAAGCTCACTTTACACTCTGTGAGCAAAGCGCACAGGTGCTACACGTAAGTGGTGACATGATACCCTGGCAATTAGGAAACGATTCGCATTAAGCCCCAACAGTACCAGCAGGGGGGTCAGGTGTCAATGGCTGACCCTCCTCCCTTCACAATACTGAACGCCCTTAACTCTTAAAAGCCCATGTAAAACTCGCAATTTCACTTGAAATCTTTAGATCACTATGAGCCACTTCAAGCCCGTATTAGTATTACGCAATCTGCAGCGGTCTTGAGTCTAAAGGAAAGCCCCACGCCTTGCGTAATAGTGGCTTGAAGTGGATCCAACTGGTGTGCAGTGGCTTCTTCTTTTTAAACAGTCTTATAGCGGGCGGCGGGCGGAGGGTGGTCGGGCTTGGGCTCTTAAGAGTTAACCCTCCCCCTCTCCTCCTCCCTTTCAATCCCGCTCCCTCTCTTCCCAAGTATTCTAGTACACTATAGGTGTAGCAGATTTAAAGTGCTTGCCTTCTCTTTCCTCTTCCCTGGGAATCATGCAGCCCATATCTCTACAGCAGGATGGAATTCAGACCGAAAGAAGAATGTCCAACAACCCATGTCGGAGCGATAAATCTCATGCCAAACGGCGTAACACGAATCCCCTCATCATGTACGCTACGCTGAGTTGACCGGTGACAAAGGGCTTCCTCCAGCAGTTAGCAGGGTAAACGGTCCTAGTTGCGGAATGGGCACTTGAGTCGGTACTGGATAGCTTCCTGTGCTATCTTGTTTTTTTTTTTTGTTTTTTTTTGTTTGGTTGGGTTTTTTCTTTTCTTTATTTTCTTTTCAAATTTCTTTCTTTGTATGGTAGTGTAGCAACGGCAAGTTTGAAAATGGTCATGTACGCTGAGCTGACCGGTGACAAAGGGCAGGCTTCCTCCAGCAGTTAGCAGGGTAGACGGTCCTAGTTGCGGACCGGACACTTGAGTCAGTACTGGCTAGCTCCCTGTGTTATCTTGTATTTTTTTTTCTTTTCTTCATTTTCTTCTTTTCAGACTTTCTTTCTTTGTATGGTAGTGTAGCAACGGCAGGTTTGAAAATGGTCTGTGTATGCCTATAACTTCTTCCGTTGTAAAATAAAGGATCGTTATCGTTATCGTTTGCCAGGAAATAAAAAGTCATACAACATTTTAAACGCATCTGTGTGACTATTGTGTTTGATCACCCACCCACCCCCTCCCCCTTCAATCTTTCCGCACACAAATTAACCAACTTCACAATCCAACTTCAGTTCCAGGACTGACTATCTGAAGCCACCTTTACTACAAACGACTGCACTGTACCTGGCACGTGCGGGAGCCGGCTGGATAGACTCGGCGTGGAAAGGTCATAGGTTCAAGCCTAAACAGTACCAAAATTTGTATAGTTTTTTTTTTTTTTTTTAAATCCAGTGCCCCATGAAACCGACCTTGCGGTGGACAAAAGACGTTAAACTCACCCACCCACCAACGGCCAGCACGCCGTCCTAGATACACCTACTGAATTGTAAACCCGGCGCAATATCGCTTATCAAGGGACAGGCCATTGGAACCAAGGAGAACATTATGTACCACCAGGCCGATTTTCCTGTCCACAATTTAACGTTAAGTATGCGACGTTTCGCGCGGGAGAGATGACCATCGCTCATCCCGAGGACACATCAGGACCACGTTTCGGACAGAGCGGAGAGGCCAGTCCTTGACTGAGGGTGTTGGTGCCTCGTGTGACAAGGCTGTGGCGAGCGGACAGTGGTCATCCAGGCGGGGTAGGCCAAGGGTCAGCGTGATAAATGAAGCTCGTAACGAGGAAGGAATGCCCATACCCAGGATGGACACTGACTGACCCGTCAGTGTCACTGTGGCACGCCAGATCCCTGGTTCATGAGCTTCCACAGCCACCAGGACAAAATATATTCACCACGAACCAGCGCCTTTGTTGCCTACGTTATAAATCAGTATTAAGACATGAATGCTGGTTGCACAGTGTCCCATTTTGTTGTACAAAAAAGTCTGTCTGCGTGGGTCTGGCAGAATATACAGCTCTTTCAAGCACACGACATAAAAATTAATGTCGTCTTTACACATGATTTTATTTCCACTGACCAGTTTGCACAGGACAGTAGCATTCAGGCGGCGGCAAAAGGCCAAATGCCTATTCATAGCCTCCGCCAGTTAACATACACAAGGTGGTACGGCGACTACAACATAACAATAGCAATCAAAAGACAAGAAAGGGAGGGAGAGAGGAAGAGGGAGAGTGAGAAGAAGGGAGAGTGAGAAGAAGGGAGAGTGAGAATGTCGTCTTGAGGAGTAAATAATATTATCAATGGGAACTTGGTTAGATGTTAAGCATTATCATTCTACTGTTTTTGCTTTAAAAGAAACTTTCCCCCAAAAATACCATATTTGAAAAAAATGATAAAGAATCACGGAATATTATTTGCCTGTGTGTGCTGAAACTGAACACACACACACACACACACACACACACACACACACACACACACACACACACACACACACACACACACACCACAAGCCTTGAATTGTATGTTTGGGCGTAATTGCAGCGGTTCCTACACAAACGGTCATCCACACCAAGATATTTTCTGCATTTCTCGGGAAAATCTCTTCCTCTTTGAAACTCAATTTTTCAGAAACGATTCACTGAGCACACTAGAACGAGTTCAAGCCTCAAAAATTAATGACTCTCAGTCAACTGAATGGCAAAAAGAAACAACACCTACCTGATATCTTAATGGCGCAAAAAAAGATGCACTAAGCAAAATGTTTCCTTTACCATCCGGAGTCTGTTTACCGTTTTGACAAGACAACGTCCGTATCTTCAGAAGTACACACACATGTATCACATTCGTACAGTGATCTTCCACAGGCGGCCCGTGTTACCGTTTAGCAAATTCATGTAAACAAATTACGATAAGGTCCGTACCTGTCAGGGCAAGATACCAGAATATTTCTATATCAACTCCACCAATCCCTCTTGTTATCACTTACATCTACACCTATGCGGATGAAGCCAACCAGAAAAGCCCAGATATCGTCCACAGTGTAAATTTTATATTCACCTTAAAAACGGGAGCGCCTTATACAAAATATACCTCTTTCAGCAAGTAATGAAAATTGCACGGGTAACCCTCAACGACCCTGTATGGTTACAAAATTTCAATTTGCGAGGGGAAAGTGAACCGATTCGAACAGGCCACTCCCGCCATTGAAAAACAAACGTCTATACAGTCAATCATGTCGAAATAAATTTGGCATTTTTGTTCGCTTCGCCGGTTGCTTTTTCCAGCTGTGTGGACGTGTCACGGAAGAGCTGCGAACAACAGTGACTGCTCCTCGATCAAGTCTCGCTAAGGTCAGAGGCCCGTTGTCAATACAGTAAGCGAGAAAGGTGCGCAGTTAATTGAAAAAGGAAAATATGTCAGCTACGTCACAGAGCGCCGGTGACAAGGCTGGCCAATACATCAACAGTGAAAACTGAAAGTAAATAGGACAGTCTTGACGATACACCGAAACACGTCAGCCACCGTGTGTTTCATTTCGGTAAATATGAGGGTGTGTCTTTTTTTTTTTCTTTTTCTTTCTCTATCTCTCTTTTTTATCAAGCAGTGTGAGGGTACGTCTTTTTATTATCAAGCAAAGTTCAGGGCTGGGTGTGGGTTTTTTTTTTCCCAGTCATTTTTGCAGTGTCTGATTAAACGTACAACAACGTTGTGGCATTTCAGTATCAGTGTTGAAATCAATGCTCAGATCTTACTTTTGATTCTGTTTGTAGATCTTGCTGTTTGCTTTGGTGTCTGCCATGTTTCTTTTAACAATCCCAGGCTTTAGTGCAGGGGCCCTCAAAACCACAATGAAACAAATTACGAGGATTTCGAAACGGAAAGAAGAGGCTGGGAGAGGGGGGGTGTGCGTGTGTGTGTGTAGGGGGTGGGGGGGGGGAGGGGGGCTTGTCACGTGACAAGTTCACTACAGTGCGGGCGTTAAAGGTGACATGTGCACAGCCGAAAATGTGAAGTTCCAAAACACAAAGATTAAAAAAAAAGGATCTGTTAGGGTCACCAGTCCTTAATTGCATACTGTCCTTTCTGACAGGTGTTTCGCCGCAAAGCTCAAAATTACCCGCCTCTCCAACACCTCCACGACGCCCCTACAACGGCCTAAAACTCCCAGGAACACGGAGAACGGTAGGAAACAGCAACAGCTAGAAAGGCTCCCTACCATACCTGGGCATCTGCCTTGGCGTTTCTGAGCGGGGCTTGTTGTGGGAGCCTAGAGAGAGCGACATTTGGAGGCAAACCGTGACATAGGCCGCGTGCCGCCGTCACTGCACCCTCTCACCCCTCAGCTAACTTGTGGCCACACAACCATTGTCTTGAGAGCTAATTGTGAAGTTCAAGAGGCGAGTGACGACGGTCCCACGTCGTCAGACCTTTAGCCAAGGTATAGTGTTTGGGGAGAATGGAGTCGGGGAGGGGGGGGGGGGGTTGAGGGTGGTGCCGGGTTGCAATGGTGGAGGGGAGGAGATGGCGGGAGAGCAACGTCCTTTTCCACCACGTATGGGTGATATCAAAGACGGGGCAACGAGAAAAAGGCCAGCACAAACATGTGGCCCCAGCCGGTGATTCGAACTCACGACCCGAGCATTGGGAGTCCAACGGTAACACGCTAGGATTGGCTCGAGCTGTTCAGTGTCAGTGTGTAGAGACACCTGAAATGATAACGACACTTGTACCTGAGCAATCACAGATTATGTATACTTACTATTTAGAAAAAGCAGTACTCCTCGGAGGGGTTTTGTTCTTGTGTTTGTTTTTCTTCACCACTTCATGTCGTCTCTTCGCCGCTCCACACACACACACACACACACACACACACACACACACACACACACGCCAGAATAATATTTCTTGCTTCTTCACGTAGTACGTCAGCAGGACCCTCAAACATATCACGACAGATATTCCCTATCATGTCCACTGTTCGTGTGAGTGGACGTGTCCGACGGACAATTCATTCCTGGTAGTTATCTCCCCCATCCCGGGCCGAAACCGGCAGTTATCTGCCCCCTCCGTGTCTAACAATGGATAACAATAATCTAAAACTGCTCGTGTCTTGATAGTCTGCCGTTTGTGCCAAACCTCTTGAACCGAATTCCGGCCGTGTAAGATAACCCGTCAAGCCACCAAAAGCCTTTTAAAAATTCACACTGACAAATCTCATTTCTCTCTTTTCAAAGCTTGGGCAGCTTAACAAAAACCCCAAGTAACTAGGTAAGTGGTGCCTTATGCGACCATAACTGATCTGTCAAAAGACAAATTCAGTCGTAAACCTCTCATTTTTGTTTCAGCACGTCGTTCTCGAAAGCCTTCCCTACGGCCAGACCCACGCAGGACAGACTTTTTTGTACAACAAAATGGGACACTGTGCAACCAGCATTCATGTCTTAATACTGGTGATGATTTATAACGTAGGCAACAAAGGCGCTGGTTCGTGGTGAATATATATTAGGGCAGCGAATGCACCCGGTCGAGACAGAGCGAGAGCCATAACCATTTATAAGCACGCCAACCTGCGGGGCAATAAACAACAATAAATGAAATCCCTCTCGCACCTGACACGCTTATGCCTGTGTAATATCGATCATTATCAAGAGGATAGCTTCGGGGCGGACTCAGCATACAGCAGAACGTGTATACTACATAATTTATTAATAAAAAGCTTTTCCCTCTCAGGTCTTACCACTATCTCGCTACACACACGCGCGCGCGCGCAACACACACACACACACACACACACACACACACACACACACACACATCACACCACACTATCCTTTAAACCAAGGGGGTGTTGGATGGTTCAGATGGTTGAGTACCGGACCCAAGTTCGAAAGGTCCTGGGTTCGCATCCAGACAGAGCCCGAACTTTGCACAGGACTTTCCGAGTGTCTCCGTCTTTGAAATCACCCTCCCGCTGGACAGACGATGTTAACTCTACTGCGACTGGGGTTGCCGCCGCCTCAACACTGTTCATGCCTGGGCCCTCAACCTCTGAAACTGCAGTAAACTGACGACATGTAACCCACAAACCCCTCTAGCAAGTGCCAGTGAACGGACACACGCACTTGAAAATTCAAATGACTGATGAAAAATGGATGGATAATTCAATTTTGATGAGCCGCTGGCGATGCGTAGCTGAACCTTTGATCAAAGTATCCCGTCACGAGTGAGTTAAAACCTCGAAACACCCTCCCACCTAACACCCCCCCCCCCCTCCCCGAACCAATTCTAACGCTGGCCAACCCTAACCTACTGGTCCGGGTTTGACTTCTGATTTTACACCTGTCAACAACTTGCTCCAAAACACGCTCTCCTGATCAGTTCCACGTTTCTCCTTACTTGTATCATTTGTGTGAATAATGACCGACAAGGGACCACGACCTGCGCATTATTTTTTCCAATATGTAAGGTACACGATAACGGACATAAATTCTGCACTCCACTGCCTGAAGTGGCAAGACCTTTCCAAAAGAAGTGTCACCTGATGTTACGGCGTCAAACTTTGCAATCTTGACGTTGCTGTTTTATGACACACATTTGTGAAAACTGTTTTGGGAATAAGTCAAGCGTACTGTCATTCTTTCTTGTTGCTGATAATATCGCGAGGAAGGGGTGTGAACGGGTGCGCATCTCATTTCAACGGAATTGGATGGCATAAGGTGGGTTGGAGTGAAGCAGTAAAAAAAAAAAAATGAAACGAAGTTTATCTTTAAAAGCCCACTGTTCGACCTGTGGTTCTTATGACGAAAAAAGCATGACAGCACTGAGAAATGCGCAGAATTGAAGTCATTAGGCATTGTCGCTCAGATATGACGTCAACTGACAGATCATTGCGTACTACGGGGGTAAATACACATAGCGTAAACAAAACGTTCCTGTCACGTGACGTCCAGCTTCCATACAAAATAAATCAAAGGTAAGACAGCTCTAAGAAGTGCTTAGGAAACACACACACACACACACACACACACACACACACACACACACACACACACACAGAGGTGATGTGCATTCAGTGAATTACAAAGCAGCAGCTATCAAGATCAAAACCGAGAAATGCTTTTCACACACCCCTGTTCATCCTTTATCAGAAACAGAAACCCAACATACTCAAGCATCGCCTAGTATGTAAAAGAGAAACGGACCCTGAGTAGCGAGACGTGCCGCTGATTTCGAACTGGCGCCAGATTGGTTTGAGATAACATCAGTTGCTTGGTCCCAATCGACACTGTCAATGCCAATCAGCATATATATTTAGAACATAAAAAATGTTCACTGCCTTATCTATAATTTGTCTACGTGTTTTGATCATGGTGTTGACATCTTGAAGAAGGCCGGACGCTTTTCCCCACTCGACAGTTTAGTAAACACAGTAAAACTCACACATAAATGAATCTTATCTTGCCGAATCTTACCCTGTTTTCCTTCCACCATGTTGCTCTCGCTGCACTGATGGGTTTTTCCTCCAGCAGAAAGCATCCAGAAACGGTCAACACTCTCCCACCCTCTCACCCCCTCCCCAACCCCACCCTAGACTCGGGGAGCCGGGATAGCCGAATGGTGCAGCATTGGATTCTCAATGCTCGGGTCGTGAGTTCGAATCCCAGCTGAGGTCAAATATTTGTGCTGGTCTTTTTCATGTTGCCCCGTCTTTAACATCACCCCTACGCGGTGCAAAAGGATTTTAAACTCCCAAACACCCGTCCGTCCACCACCACCAGTCTAAAGTTGGCTCAAATACACGTTATGGAGTGGGTATCGCATACTGTTTTTCACAATAAATGTAGAATTATGACATTTCCTTCGAAGAAAGTGTATTATTATGATAATTGTCAACTCTCACGTTGTAAAAAGACCTGCGCATTATTTTTTTAAGTTGTTTCTCTATAGAGAAAACAACTTTATGAGACGGGGCAGATTTTGCTACGCGCAGCAGCAAGTTTCAGTGATACAATACAAGACTGTGACGTTTCTCCACACAATACTTACTTTCACGCACACAGTGACGTAACGAAATCTGCGTCATAGACACCTTACATGCACACTATACAACAAGGAAATCACAAGATATGAAGAAGTATCACCTGACAGACGAGCAGCTTGAGGCTGACGTCAAATGTTTGGTTCACAGACAAAATCTGCAAGTATTGTCACTGCTTCCGACATTTCATCAGCCCTCTAGATCTTCCAGATTTCATGTGAAAAATAATTCAGTCGGAGAAGTCACAAAGCCAACAGGGAAATCACAAGACATGAACAAGCATCCTCAGACGATCTCAGTGCTAGAGGCTGACGTCAAAAGTTTAGTTCACGGAATTGACGTCATCTCTCTCTCTCTGTATGACGACCTGCCTGAGGCTGACGGCAAATGTTTATTCACGGAACTGACCTCTCTCTCTCTCTCTCTCTGGGAGCCAGGGTGGCCGAATGGTAGAGCGTTGGACTTTTAATGCTTGGGCCGAGAGTTCGAATCCCGGCCGCTGGGGCCAAATATTTGTGCTGGCCTTTTTTCCTCGTTGCCCCGTCCTTGATATCACCCTTTTGTGGTGGAAAGGACGTTAAACTCCTAAACACCCATCCACCCACCCTCTATCTCCGCCTCTCTCTCTCTCTCTCCCCCTTCTTCCCCCACCCGGCCCCACCCCCAGTCACGTGGCTAACCGGTCGAGGTCGTAGAGGATCTAGTGTCGTTGGTAGAACTTGGAGAGGGGAGAACGGTGTAGGATCCGGTCCGGTCCCCCCTCTGAAGTAGTCCCCCGGGGGACCAATTCGTGGCAAAAACTGCTCTATAATGGTCCCCCCTTAGACATCCAGCCTCGTTTTCGACTGGTCCCCCTGGGCGATTTTGGTCCCCCCTCGCATCCAAAATAGGCCCCCTCTCGAAGTGGTCCCCCTCTTTTCTAACCAATGTAGTCAGTATTTATTTTTAACTTTATTGTTATAGTGTGTGTCAACTCAGTAGAAAACGTGACTCTGGATCTCTCTCACTCTCTCTCTCTCTCTCTCTCTCTCTCTCTCTCGCCCCCCCACACTTTCTCTCCTCCCCCCATCTCTCAAACACACACACACACACACATTATGCACGCACTCACGCACGCGTGCACACTCACTCACGCACGCACGCACGCAACACACACACACACACACACACACACACCACACACACACACACAACACACACACACACACACACACACACACCCCCTCTCTTTCGTTATATGTATAATTATTTTCATTTTTGTACAGAGATGTTATTCAAGATGATCTTGAACTGGGTCAAGGTTACAGTGTCAAATCTAAACTTTTAAAAGTGATTTAACTTCGTAGATTTGCCGTTCTATGTAGCCTATACTTTTGTTTTTTATTTTCTCTTTTTTTTTGTGGGATGAGAAAACGGTCGCCACTAAAAAACAAAAGTATAGGCTACATAGAACGGCAAATCTACGAAGTTAAATCACTTTTAAAAGTTTAGATTTGTTTCTCTTTTTTTTTTTTTTTTTTTGTGGGGATGAGAAAACGGTCGCCACGCTTCTTGACACGTCACGTGACTCGTGTCAAACATCGCCACGCTTCTTGACACGTCACGTGACTCGTGTCAAACATGCCTATAATTATAAGTACACGACAATTCATTCCGTCAACCAGTCTTCGTTTTTCATTGACTATCATCATGGACGACACTCTGTATGACAACGTGTTGAACTATTTGAAAAATGGCACTTACCCTCTGACCGCGAAAGGGGAAAAACCGTGATGTGACTAAAGTTAAAAAGAGACAGTTGAGAAAGACTGCTGCAAAATACACAATTCGAGAGGATGTGCTCTACCACGACGGAATCCTCGTGGCAAAGAGGAACCAGGTTCCAGAGATATTGCAAGAGTTTCATGACAACTATGTGAGCGGAGGACATTTGGGGATGAACAAGACTTATAAGAAGGTGAGCACCCGTTTTTGTACTCCCAGTTTTAACAGGCTTTAGAATGGGAACGAGGTTTTGTGTGTTTCTGGTATGTCTGGTATAACCAACACATCGGATATAGCGGCCACTTTTGTCCTGGTGGACGTTATATCCGATGACTCCGTATATAACGTAAATTTTCCGGTATAGCCGATGTCTTCGGTATATAACGGACATTTTCCGGATTGAAGACATTTCCTTTGCTGGCTCTCTCTCTCTCTCTCTCTCTCTCTCACTCACACCCCCCCCCCCCACACACACACACACACACTGTTATCTACCAGTTATCTTTAAGACATAGTATTTATAAATATTTCATTACTCTTTTTTCTCTCTAGGTCTTGGAGCGTTACTTCTGGCATGGAATGAAACAGGAGGTTGAAGACTACTGCAGATCATGCTGTGTGTGCCAGAACATGAACGCTTGCAGAAAGAAGCCAGCAGCACCGCTTCACCCATCCCAGTGCCCAAAAAGAAGTGGAGCCTCGTTGGAATGGACATCATAGGACCTTTGCAGGTCACTGACAGAGGTAACCAGTACATTGTTGCCCTCACAGACCACTTTACAAAGTTTCCCGTTGCCAAGGCCATCCCGTGCAAGAGTTCAGAGGAAGTTGCCAGATTCATGTACGAAACCATCTGCATCTTTGGCGCGTTTGATTCCCTCATAACTGACCAAGGCCGTGAGTTCATTAACTTTGCGCTTGATATTCTCACCGACCGTTTCAATATCAACCATCGCATTTCTTCGGCCTACCACCCTGAGACGAACGGCCAACGGGAGAGGGACAATAGGACACTCAAAGACACTTTGGTAAAGATCACAGACAATGATGATTGGGATGAACTCTTGCCAGCAGCCCTGTTCGCCTACCGAACATCCGTTCACAAGTCTACACAGTTTTCACCCTTTTTGGCATTGTATGGTGAGCAGGCAAAACTACCATTTGACGTCACTGGTGATGCCAACGAGCAAGATCTGAACGAAGAAATCATGGACACTATGAAGGGGATTCACGAGGAAGTCAAGAACAAAATTGGTGAAAACATTTCAAGGCGCAGAAGAAGCAGAAAGAGTACTATGACAGCAGGCGTGCATATGACCACGGGTTCCGCATCGGAGACAAAGTCTTAATCATCAATGCTGCACGAGTACACAGAATGGGAGGCAAGATGGCACCAAGATTCGTCGGGCCATATGAGGTCATAAGTGTGTTGCCGAAGGGTCGACTTCAACTGAAGAACACTAAAAGTGGGAAAATACTGAAGAATCTCTACAATATCAGCAACGTCAAATTGTTCCATGATCGTACACAGGACAACGCTGACCCCTCCCATGCTCCACAGGCTGACCCCTCCTATCATCCACAGGCTGACCCCTCCCATGCTCCACAGGCTGACCCCTCCTATCATCCACAGGCTGACCCCTCCCATGCTCCACAGGCTGACCCCTCCTATCATCCACAGGCTGACCCCTCCCATACTCCACAGGCTGACCCCTCCCATGCTCCACAGGCTGACCCCTCCTATCATCCACAGGCTGACCCCTCCTATCATCCACAGGCTGACCCCTCCCATGCTCCACAGGCTGACCCCTCCTATCATCCACAGGCTGACCCCTCTTGCCAGCCGCCATTGAGAATGAAGTTCCACCCCGTTGATGGTGCCTGGCAAAAGGATCGGGCCTCCAGTTTGAATTTCCCCAGACTTTTCAGGCGGCACCCCTCAAGGGAAAGTGTTGAAGTTGACATTACGGCTACACCTCTCGACAGCGTTAGCGTAAAAGGAGATGGGAATTGTTTTTCCGGTCTGTGAGCTTTGTTGTTTTGGGGACTGAGTCGAAATATAAGGAATTCCGAAATATCATTTGCGATTGGATTGAAAAGAATGACAAACGCTTCTACGGAACGAGCGCACGTGAAAATTACGTCGCGACATCAAACATGAGAAACGACCGTACTTGGGCCACCGAGGTTGAGATATTTGCTGCAGCCACCCTCTTGGACACGCCCGTGTATGTGTTCACAAGAGAGGCTCCAGGCCGACAACCTAGGTGGCTGAAATACGGGCCAGTTTGGCAATCGGCCCCATTGAAAACAGACAGAGCAATTTATATAATGAATCTTGGACATCACTTTGCTCCTGTTTTTTGTGTCACTCCTTAGACCAGAACTGTTAGTCTTCTGCTGTTTTTGTTGTTTCAAGCGTCATGATTTGAGACACTGGTACTCAGTCTTGACTGTCTACTTGAAGTACGCTGAAAGCCAAAGGTGGCAACTAGTTTTCATGTCATGGACACTTACTTAATTTTGAAGAAATATTTTTCTATGGCGTTGTATAGAAAATATTAGATACTTGGTCTTTGATGTTATTCTCTAAATGCTATTTCCAGTTTAAAAAATTGACAGGAAATGTGGACTTTCATGCATTCGATGACGTTTCATGCAAAGACAGTACGGTAGAAGTTTGTTTTGTACTTTGCTATTGTTATTATTTTGCTCATTTCAGGACAAGATGTGCGATTAACAATTTATTAATTTACATTTATGTTGCGTTATAAAGTGCACAGCGCTCTGGTTAACAATTTCTGTTGCAACTCTTTGCTATTCATTAACTGTTTCTTGTTTCATTTCTTGTTTCTTTGACACAGTTTGACTGGACATACCTTTTGAAATAAAGTTTTTCTTGTCAAAGAACGTAAATGTCTATTTCAGGTTTTGCTAGAGAGAGAGAGATAGAGAGTGGGGGGGGGGAGAGAGAGAGAGAGAGAGAGAGAGAATATTGATTGACTTATTTATTTATTGTTTGAAATTCTAGTAATAATGTTTAGTATTCGGTACAACCATCTCATAAACAAAAACAAAAAAAAAGAACCAATGCAAAAAAACAACTGAAAGAAACAAGAACCAACAACCAAACAAATATATCTCACACACACAAAAATAACAACAAGCACATAAATCGGGAAAAAAAAAGAAAAAAAAATGTTCCTATGGCCCTGTGCTTTTGGGGACAATAAAGTTTTGTAACAATAAAGTTAAAAATAAATACTGACATAGCTCTACATTGATTAGAAAAGAGGGGGACCAGTTCGAGAGGGGGCCTATTTTGGATGCGAGGGGGGACCAAAATCGCCCAGGGGGACCAGTCGAAAACGAGGCTGGATGTCTAAGGGGGGGACCATTATAGAGCAGTTTTTGCCACGAATTGGTCCCCCGGGGGACTACTTCAGAGGGGGGACCGGACCGGATGCTACACCGGCAACAATAACAACAAAACAGACAAAATAATATGAAGTTTGGAGAAACAACTTTGTAGGACGGGGCCGTTCCTCCTTGTTTCCAATATGTAAGGTACATGATAACGGCTATAAATTCTGCGCTCCACTGCTTGAAGTGGCAAGACCTTTCCGAAATAAGTGTCACCTGATGTTATAGTGCAGCAAGCACTAATGCTGCACATGTCATCTGCTTGACATGTTGGCCATGCACTGTGTCAGACTGATAGAAATCGATCTTCTATGTCAATGAGATGGACACGAAATCACCAAACCGGCGTTTTGCGATACACACCTCTTACAAGCTGGTTTTGATCTTCTGGGCACATCGTCCGCATTTTTTCCCTCGCATTTTTTACAGGTGAGGGACAACTCAAAGACCGTTCACACATTTTAATTTACCAGAACCTGGCCGCATTCTGACCCGGTGAACTCAATAGATATAGGACAAGCAAAGTCAAACAGTCAAATATTTAAACAGGCCGGTAATACTATCTCCGCTTCCTGTGACCAGTCTACATTTTCACGAGCGTATTGTATTCTGCTCTTTGTACCCACATGTTCTGTCAGACAAGATCTTTGGATCTGGCACAACCTAGGCCTTTGCAAATAGGGGAACCTTTTCACCTCTGAACAAGCGGATATGGATCAGAAAGGTGTTCTGTGCGAGAGGGAAAACAATAAAATTTTGTCAGATGAAATAGAGGAATGAAAGCTGGCCTTTCCTTTCCCGTTGGTGTTCGTGACAAAAATGATATCATAACCCTATACAGTCTGGGCAAACCACTTCGGCCCTGCTTCGAGGGTATGGGCTCGCACCGATATAAACGTTTTAGTGGCCATGTCTTCTTCTTGGTGGCTAAACACGGCGGAACGTCACACTACTGTCAGAAAATTAACGGCGTACCTAATTTCTTCCATGACGTTCACTATAGCTGAAATGTGCAACAGCATTTGATAGGACCCCCGATGGCTCATGCCGTAGTGTTAACGTCGTTTCCGACCGACACACGCGTGCATTGTTGCGAGTGAGCGGATGGTGTATATTTTCATGGAGCGTTAGTCAGTGTCCCTTAGAGCCTTCACTGGTATTCTATTCGACCAGCCACCAACAAGATGTTCATGTTTCGATTTTTTTTTTTCTATGGAGCGAACCCTGACCCTCGAGAAAAAAAACAAAACACCGAGACGGTCGCCCAAACTATAAACCCCATACAGCTTGCTGAGGAGAAATCCGGTTTTTCAGTTTTCACTTTCCATGGTCATACTGGTTCAAACCTTGCAAATTGCAGAAACCAAGCACTAAACGACCCAAAGAGCTGTGTCAATGATCGTGAACACTCAACCACATACACACACAGAGTCGACAAAGAGCAAGAGAGCAAACAGTCATCTACGGCTAGCCATGGCCACCTAATATCCTTCGCCTCAGCGAGGTCACCCAGCTCCTGCTCAATGGGGCGCTGGCTAATGTTTGCCCGGGGTTATCCACCCCTGGAAGAGTAATCTGCTCTTGCCTTTTGAGTCCCGTTGAAATCCCTTAAGTGGTCAACAAGCAATGGCGACGGCTTAGAGACTAAGCTCCGTAGCAGGCAGTGTCTTTCCGACTGCAAGAAGCGAACATGTAACAGTTTCTGCTGGAGACTTTTCTGGACGGCTCTCCAGTATCAAGGGACACAAAGGCCCCTGCAGATCAAACGAAAATTCATTCTGCAGTAAGGCTTAACTTACTTTTAATGCGTACGATGAACGCTGAAGAACAGCGCAACACGGCCGCCGTTTGGGGAACAAAATTGACAGGGCACAAAGACTGACGACCTATACAAAAGATTTTTCGTGTTTTGTTTTGTTTTGTTTGGG
The DNA here is from genome assembly GCA_018292915.2 of Batillaria attramentaria. Classification (NCBI taxonomy): domain Eukaryota; kingdom Metazoa; phylum Mollusca; class Gastropoda; family Batillariidae; genus Batillaria; species Batillaria attramentaria. Next base: position 360,581 of record JACVVK020000097.1, read on the forward strand.
ACGGCTGGTGTCAAGGTGACCACTACAGGGCGGTATTGTCCTTGATGTAGAAAAAAGTTAACTGTTCATGTTCAAGCGCATTTTATGGGGAAGCGGCTATTTTGGACTTTTTTTTTTTTGGGGGGGGGGGGGGATTTGGTGGCGTTGTTTTTTGTTTGTTAGTTGGGTTTTTTTGTTTGTTTGTTTGGGTTTTTTGGGCGGGGGCGGGGGGGGGGGGGGGGTGTTGGTACTGTTTTTTGTCGTTGTTGATGTTGTTGTTTTCAATGCCAATACTTTTGCAAGTACTTTTGATCTGGCCGTTTTGTTCGATATCAACTTTCTGTACGGTGGTAGCGCGGCGTTAAGCCCTAAATAACTAACTAACTAACTAACTGTACGGTGGTAGCGCGGCGTTAAGCCCTAAATAACTAACTAACTAACTAACTGTACGGTGGTAGCGCGGCGTTAAGCCCTAAATAACTAACTAACTAACTAACTGTACGGTGGTAGCGCGGCGTTAAGCCCTAAATAACTAACTAACTAACTAACTGTACGGTGGTAGCGCGGCGTTAAGCCCTAAATAACTAACTAACTAACTAACTGTACGGTGGTAGCGCGGCGTTAAGCCCTAAATAACTAACTAACTAACTAACTGTACGGTGGTAGCGCGGCGTTAAGCCCTAAATAACTAACTAACTAACTAACTGTACGGTGGTAGCGCGGCGTTAAGCCCTAAATAACTAACTAACTAACTAACTGTACGGTGGTAGCGCGGCGTTAAGCCCTAAATAACTAACTAACTAACTAACTGTACGGTGGTAGCGCGGCGTTAAGCCCTAAATAACTAACTAACTAACTAACTGTACGGTGGTAGCGCGGCGTTAAGCCCTAAATAACTAACTAACTAACTAACTGTACGGTGGTAGCGCGGCGTTAAGCCCTAAATAACTAACTAACTAACTAACTGTACGGTGGTAGCGCGGCGTTAAGCCCTAAATAACTAACTAACTAACTAACTGTACGGTGGTAGCGCGGCGTTAAGCCCTAAATAACTAACTAACTAACTAACTGTACGGTGGTAGCGCGGCGTTAAGCCCTAAATAACTAACTAACTAACTAACTGTACGGTGGTAGCGCGGCGTTAAGCCCTAAATAACTAACTAACTAACTAACTGTACGGTGGTAGCGCGGCGTTAAGCCCTAAATAACTAACTAACTAACTAACTGTACGGTGGTAGCGCGGCGTTAAGCCCTAAATAACTAACTAACTAACTAACTGTACGGTGGTAGCGCGGCGTTAAGCCCTAAATAACTAACTAACTAACTAACTGTACGGTGGTAGCGCGGCGTTAAGCCCTAAATAACTAACTAACTAACTAACTGTACGGTGGTAGCGCGGCGTTAAGCCCTAAATAACTAACTAACTAACTAACTGTACGGTGGTAGCGCGGCGTTAAGCCCTAAATAACTAACTAACTAACTAACTGTACGGTGGTAGCGCGGCGTTAAGCCCTAAATAACTAACTAACTAACTAACTGTACGGTGGTAGCGCGGCGTTAAGCCCTAAATAACTAACTAACTAACTAACTGTACGGTGGTAGCGCGGCGTTAAGCCCTAAATAACTAACTAACTAACTAACTGTACGGTGGTAGCGCGGCGTTAAGCCCTAAATAACTAACTAACTAACTAACTGTACGGTGGTAGCGCGGCGTTAAGCCCTAAATAACTAACTAACTAACTAACTGTACGGTGGTAGCGCGGCGTTAAGCCCTAAATAACTAACTAACTAACTAACTGTACGGTGGTAGCGCGGCGTTAAGCCCTAAATAACTAACTAACTAACTAACTGTACGGTGGTAGCGCGGCGTTAAGCCCTAAATAACTAACTAACTAACTAACTGTACGGTGGTAGCGCGGCGTTAAGCCCTAAATAACTAACTAACTAACTAACTGTACGGTGGTAGCGCGGCGTTAAGCCCTAAATAACTAACTAACTAACTAACTGTACGGTGGTAGCGCGGCGTTAAGCCCTAAATAACTAACTAACTAACTAACTGTACGGTGGTAGCGCGGCGTTAAGCCCTAAATAACTAACTAACTAACTAACTGTACGGTGGTATGCATGCTGCTACTACTGCTCTCTCTCTCTCTCTCTCTCTGTACGTGTGTGTATGTCATTATGATTATGAGTGCGGTATCATTACGCTGAAACTACCAACTGAAGTTTCTTTTCTGATAATGTGTCATATTTTCCATGTAGCCTCTGTACGTGTGTGTATGTCATTATGATTATGAGTGCGGTATCATTACGCTGAAACTACCAACTGAAGTTTCTTTTCTGATAATGTGTCATATTTTCCATGTAGCCTCTGTACGTGTGTGTATGTCATTATGATTATGAGTGCGGTATCATTACGCTGAAACTACCAACTGAAGTTTCTTTTCTGATAATGTGTCATATTTTCCATGTAGCCTCTGTACGTGTGTGTATGTCATTATGATTATGAGTGCGGTATCATTACGCTGAAACTACCAACTGAAGTTTCTTTTCTGATAATGTGTCATATTTTCCATGTAGCCTCTGTACGTGTGTGTATGTCATTATGATTATGAGTGCGGTATCATTACGCTGAAACTACCAACTGAAGTTTATTTTCTGATAATGTGTCATATTTTCCATGTAGCCTCTGTACTTGTGTGTATGTCATTATGATTATGAGTGCGGTATCATTACGCTGAAACTACCAACTGAAGTTTCTTTTCTGATAATGTGTCATATTTTCCATGTAGCCTCTGTACGTGTGTGTATGTCATTATGATTATGAGTGCGGTATCATTACGCTGAAACTACCAACTGAAGTTTATTTTCTGATAATGTGTCATATTTTCCATGTAGCCTCTGTACGTGTGTGTATGTCATTATGATTATGAGTGCGGTATCATTACGCTGAAACTACCAACTGAAGTTTCTTTTCTGATAATGTGTCATATTTTCCATGTAGCCTCTGTACGTGTGTGTATGTCATTATGATTATGAGTGCGGTATCATTACGCTGAAACTACCAACTGAAGTTTCTTTTCTGATAATGTGTCATATTTTCCATGTAGCCTCTGTACGTGTGTGTATGTCATTATGATTATGAGTGCGGTATCATTACGCTGAAACTACCAACTGAAGTTTCTTTTCTGATAATGTGTCATATTTTCCATGTAGCCTCTGTACGTGTGTGTATGTCATTATGATTATGAGTGCGGTATCATTACGCTGAAACTACCAACTGAAGTTTCTTTTCTGATAATGTGTCATATTTTCCATGTAGCCTCTGTACGTGTGTGTATGTCATTATGATTATGAGTGCGGTATCATTACGCTGAAACTACCAACTGAAGTTTATTTTCTGATAATGTGTCATATTTTCCATGTAGCCTCTGTACGTGTGTGTATGTCATTATGATTATGAGTGCGGTATCATTACGCTGAAACTACCAACTGAAGTTTATTTTCTGATAATGTGTCATATTTTCCATGTAGCCTCTGTACGTGTGTGTATGTCATTATGATTATGAGTGCGGTATCATTACGCTGAAACTACCAACTGAAGTTTCTTTTCTGATAATGTGTCATATTTTCCATGTAGCCTCTGTACGTGTGTGTATGTCATTATGATTATGAGTGCGGTATCATTACGCTGAAACTACCAACTGAAGTTTCTTTTCTGATAATGTGTCATATTTTCCATGTAGCCTCTGTACGTGTGTGTATGTCATTATGATTATGAGTGCGGTATCATTACGCTGAAACTACCAACTGAAGTTTCTTTTCTGATAATGTGTCATATTTTCCATGTAGCCTCTGTACGTGTGTGTATGTCATTATGATTATGAGTGCGGTATCATTACGCTGAAACTACCAACTGAAGTTTCTTTTCTGATAATGTGTCATATTTTCCATGTAGCCTCTGTACGTGTGTGTATGTCATTATGATTATGAGTGCGGTATCATTACGCTGAAACTACCAACTGAAGTTTCTTTTCTGATAATGTGTCATATTTTCCATGTAGCCTCTGTACGTGTGTGTATGTCATTATGATTATGAGTGCGGTATCATTACGCTGAAACTACCAACTGAAGTTTCTTTTCTGATAATGTGTCATATTTTCCATGTAGCCTCTGTACGTGTGTGTATGTCATTATGATTATGAGTGCGGTATCATTACGCTGAAACTACCAACTGAAGTTTATTTTCTGATAATGTGTCATATTTTCCATGTAGCCTCTGTACGTGTGTGTATGTCATTATGATTATGAGTGCGGTATCATTACGCTGAAACTACCAACTGAAGTTTATTTTCTGATAATGTGTCATATTTTCCATGTAGCCCAAATGCCTGATTATCGCAAACAGGACCAACACCGAAACCGAAAAAGAATCAACAACGCGGTATACTACCTCGTGTGCGGTACGTAAAGTGCAATGGACGCCGATGTTATGCTGATATTCTGACGCGGACAGATGGCCATTTTAATGCATTTAGAACTAGTAGTGATATTTGTACAGATACAACTCCACAAGCACCATCCATCCATATTCCACAATAACATGCCCAGATGTTCAGAGCCGGACAGCAGCGCGGACATAGTTCCAAACGACAGTAGAAGCGTTCTGTTCATCATCAAAGCTGGGCCTATTACATTTACACGACAACTTGCCAAGTTAGAAAGGCCTCGCTTTGCCCAACAATGCACTCAAGAATCCTGCGGTTTTATGGCATGTTAGCCCGCTCGCTTCTCCATGTTATACTGTAATGCCTGTTATGCATGTCCCCAGGGTCAACTGCTGACAGCAAGCTGTCTCCCCCAGCTACGTTTATTGTATATTATACACACTGAAGCACTTTCGTCGCATATCATAGTACGACAGCCAGGTGAAGGGGAGGGACCCCTGCATGCTACGAATGCGTATTTATCTTTTACGTTCGGTTCGCGCCCAACCTTCAAGAGGAATTAATACCCTCCTGAAAGCGTTTGTGTGTTGTGCAGCACAGAAAGATATATATAATCATGGAAGCTTTCATTCAGCTCAGCGTCACCAGAGATAGAGAACATCAACTGTAGAAGGTACATGTACGATTAACAGAGACAGAACATCGCTGAAAAGGGGGGCGGAACAGGGTAACGTTTGGAACTTGGAACCTGTTATGAATGAAACTCTCTCTCTCTCTCTGCGTTTGTGTTTATGTGTGTCACGGTGTGTGTGTGTGTGTGTGTGTGTGTGTGTGTGTGTGTGTGTGTGTGTGTGTGTGTGTGTGTGTGTGTGTGTGTGTGTTGGGGGGGGGGGTGCGCTGTTATGATTTAATACATGCACATACAAAGAAAAAAATGCTTCGTGAGATAACTACGGTTTTGCACCTTCACTTAAAACAAAAATCACATCTGCGAGTGTCCTCCCTTAATATTGGCCCTTTAAATTTAGTAACACAGACTACAGACCCGAGTGAGCACAGGCGGTCTAGTCCCCAGAGTGTCCCAGTGTCCCCAGTACTCACGCACCCAAAAACAATTCAAATTTCACGACCGCGGCCGTGGCCTGTAACAGGAACTTGGCGGCCCGATCAGACCAAGTGACCCATCGCCGACACATGTTCTCTCACTGTGGTCACTGAAGCGTGACTGGTGGCCTACGGGGCACTTTGATGTCTCAGGTAGATAGCGCTGACCTCACCGTGCTGAAATCAATCAGTACCTGGCCAAAGCGGACCACTTACTCCTCACGACTTGGGGCGGTACAAAGGAGACAGCACCGGGCAGAAATTTCATGTCTTTGACACAGAGGAGAGAACACGTTCGACAAGGAACTGACTAAAAGTACATCTAGCTCTCAGATGAATTCACTTCCCGACAGTTCAGGTGGTCATTTCCATACCCTCCACATAACAAAACAAAATTAATGTACATAATTACGACAGACACACACTGAGTTGACCCCTTCGCGAAAGGGGAGGCTACAGAGCTGCATAATGGGGAAATGGCCAATGGTTGTACTGATTTCAATCTATCGCCGAATCAACGGCTCCTGGGGAACAGGCGGATGTAAACTGACTTAAATTAGAACTAGTCTGATGCGGATTGCCAGATAAACTCGGCCCTATGTGAAAGTCAGCGTGCACATGGTATACACGCCCTCAGGCTCTGCAGGCTCGGACCGGCCGTCGCCGACTCAATACGGGGATAGTACACTGTAGTTAGAATGTTTATCTTTATCTAGTTTTCTTTGTTCCACGGTTAACCTAAAAGCCAGGTCTGACGGACAGATCGATGAAAGGGTGGATACATCGGTGAGATATCGATTCATTCAGTGACTGACAAGATTTTTTTTTTTACTTTATTATCCCTTTTGGGAACTTCGGGCTGCTTCCGCCGGGGGAAACGCGTCGCCCCGGTGCAGCGTCACCCAATACCTAAATAGCTGGGAGAGGAACGCCGGATAACCCGGAGAGAAACCCCTGATGAGCAGCCCGGTAGCCAGGAAAAACCGGTATCACGAATCACAAGCTCGACCTGGGCTCGAACCCACGCTTCATCGCCATGACATTGGTGACGGCCGTTCAGTAGCGCAGCGGCTAAATCCGACGTGCTACCTATCAGACCACCGCTCACCCCAATGATGAGTTTCTCTTGGAGTTCTGGTCATTCGCACGGGCAGAAGACGTACAGCGTACTGCATTTCGAGCTCTATTAACCTTACGATAGACTAATCCGAGCGTACTGGCAAGCATCGAACTGTTCCAAAACAAATGTTGGCTTCTGAGAGCCCTAGAAAAGTCGAACAGTCAACTCATTCGTGACGGGAACCTTCGATCAAAGGTTCAGGCATGCATTGCCCACACAAACACTTGTTCATCGAAATTGATTTCCCATTCCATTTTTTTCATTAAATATACAAGTGTGTGCGTCTTCAACCAAGCTTAATTGCGAGAGAGGTTAGTTGTCGTGTAATTAGTTTACTCCAGTTTCATGGCGGCAGGCCCAGGCCAGCACAGTGACAAGGCAGCGGCAGCTTCAGTCACGATAGAGTTAAAGGAATAATCGTTATGATTTGTATGTATGCTCACAGATCGCTTTGGAAAATCACAAAGACAGAAGAAGAAAAAATGGACAGCTTTCAATATATGTGCCTCAGGAAAATACTGAGAACCTGGTGGCCGCAACGCGTCTCAAACAAAACAATCACGGAAACAAGCGAAGTGGCAAAAAATCAGCGAGGAGATCCGCAGACGACGCTGGAACTGGACTGGACATGTCCTAAGAAAAGAGAGAAACAATGACTGTATGGTGGCCATGGGATGGCAGCCTGAGGGCAAGCGGAAGATCGGACGCCCCAAGACAACCTGGAGGAGAACAGCTGAACAAGAACGAAAATCTGCGGGGTGGACCAGCTGGGCCAACGCCAGACGAACAGCCGAAGACAGAACCGCCTGGAGACTGAGAGTTGCAGCCTTATGCGCCTCATGGCGCGGAGAGGACTAGGTTCTAGGTAGGTTCACAGATCGCTTGGAGCTGTTTTCTTGGTGTCAGATTTCAAGCGGGTGGTCAAAGAATCTCCGATTTTTAAAAATTTTATTTATTTATTTATTATTATTATTTTTATTGTATTTATTTATTTTTTATTTAATATTTTTATTATTATTATTTTTTTTGTATAGTACAGTATAGTACCCGGAGCTTGGCAGAGGACATCAGTACAGTGTACCACCACCAATCCTATTTTGCATCTGGTGGACGGAGGTTCCACTTGCACCACCAGACAAGTAAACACTTTAGTACACTTCAAAAGGGCAGCGACACCCTGTTTAAATCCACCGCGCACCTGTTGCTACGACTGGACGGAACTAAATGAACACGGGATGGCGTGGGGGGTGCAGGGGGGGGGGGGGGTAACAAAAGGGGATGGGGAAGGGGGGGGGTGTTAATAAGCAGGTGAAAGTAATCACCAACAACAGGTGTAGGACGCCTATAAATCAGTTAATTGTCAGGGCTCTCAGGTCAACGAATAAGGTCAGGGCTGTTTCGTAAAACACTGCCGGTCAGTCACGACTAAAACACGTCCTCTCCGGTGCTGCTTGTTGTTCTCAGACTTAATACACCTTAGAAGACAAAAAAGAAAAAAAAAGAAATCACACCCTCGAGGCAGACTAACTAGCCAGTGTTATAACATGTTACACCTTCGTAGGTGGAAAAACACGCAAGTCAACAAACAGATTAGCGTTAACGTGGGAGCTGCAGGAAGTCCCAGCACAAACAAATTTCGCGCTTGGAGAGGCAGTTTGTTGATGTAGCAAATGCGTGTAACGAGTTAATCTCGATCTAAGTGTAATGGTGCGAGCGAGAAACATCAACCATTGAGCTTTTTCGTTCGGAAGGATTTATGACAGAAGGCCCTGTCCCACGTGTGAGAACAGAGCTGTTGCGTACCTCTGACGCAAAGGTTTCATTTTTTTTTTTTTTTTTTTTGTTCCGCAGCAAGGCAAGGAGAAGGCAAAGAGAACACAGTAAAAAGTCTTCAGCGGAAACGGTACACAGGTGTTTGGCTTCCGCCGGACGGAACAATTGTAAATATTAAGATTGTTTGGTTTTGTTTTTTGTCAAATATGATATGTTTAAAACAAAACAAACATACATCCGGCTTTCCAAAAAGCGAAGTTAGAGACGAACAGAGAGGGTGAGTGGGTGTTTAGAGTTTTAACGTCCTTTTCCACCACATAGAGAGAGAGAGAGAGAGAGAGAGAGAGAGAGAGAGAGAGAGAGAGAGAGAGAGGTCTGTTAAGGTGCAGCTCTATCCTTCTACAAGAGTTCAGACGTTATTCTAAATTTTTTTTTATATACTATTTTATTATCCCTTTCGAGAAATTCGGGCTGCTTCCCCCGGGGGAAGCGCGTCGCCGCGGTGCAGCGCCACCCAATACCTATTCTATATTTTTTGCAATTTTGCTGGGGGATAAAAGCCGGATAACCCGGAGAGAAACCCCCGATGAGCAGCCCGGAAAAACCGGTATCACATATCACAAGCTCGACCTGGGCTCGAACCCACGCTTCCTCGCCATGACATTGGTGACGGGCGTTCAGTAGCGCAGCGGCTAAATCCGACGCGCTACCTATCAGACCACCGCTCACCCCTTATGTTTATTAATGTTATCCAGTATTCAGCTTGCTCCTAAGGTACCACTTGAATACAGACAAGAGGATATGTCTTGGTCGACCATTGCTGATTAAAATGGATACTAGGCGGTATGGACGGCATTTGCTGTTCATAGTTGAAGTACAGCTGACCTTGAGTTAAACACAAGATGTGACATCGAAGCACTTGGGATTCAAAGCTACCAACACTCAACCAGACAGAATCTGACTGTCCCCCAGTGCAAGACTTCCTGTATAATCCTCTGAACACAACACAAAAAAGCTGTATAAAACAAGTTATTTAACAAGTACAATTTAAGAAAACCCTTTAAAGAGCAAACATGTAGCTCTCTACCGTTAGTTGATGAAAAGGCTCAAAGCGCTATGGATTTAATACACACTTGAGCCCTTTTATCGTTTGACTGTAGCTATAGTGTGGGTCATACTGATGATGCCTCTTACCTCAAACTCCACGTCCACGTCTCTGATATCGTCCGGCAGCACAGCCAGGGTCCACGCGGAACAATCCGGCGGCTCGATGGTGGCGTGTTTCCGGATACGGAACGCTTTCCCGGAGTCGTCAGCGTTATCCTTATCCCTGTGATGCTCTTTCCTGGACCCTTTCCTCAAGTTCCTCGGAGACTTGAGGGCGTTCTTCAACGCCTGCAGCCTGGATTTGTCCCTGGGAGAGAACTGAGGCGAAGCTTGTCCTATTAATGATGGAGGCTGCTCCTGATCCGGTGTGGGCAACAAAGAACCACCGCTGGCTTCCGTCAGGTTGTCTGAATCAGTGGAGGTTTGGTACACAAACCTCGCCGTGCTGCTGGTCGTGCTGTAGGACAGCGACAAAGATTCGGAGTCCGTCGAGGTCCTGTTGCTGTGCTCGAAAGCGTAACTGTGCCTCAAAGAGCCTGGAGAAGCGTGCAGGAGGCTTTGGTGAGGAGGAGGTGGGGGTGCTCGGCGTTTCTTGTTCCACTCACGCCTCTCCACGGTCGGGGAGGGTTCCGACTCACTGAGGCTGAGGCTGACGCCGGATATCTCTTGCCCGCTGGACCGGGGACGCTCGTAGTTCGGCTCGCTAGCGATTGAGTCCTCGTCACTGAGGTCCGTGTCGTGCCTGGAGAACGTCCTGACCACCATGTTGTCCTCGTCTGTGTTGATAAGTGAAGGCGCTGAACGGTGTCTGTCGAAGAACGCCATTTCGATGGTGGATGGTTTTTTACTTTCTACTCCACGCGACACTGGCGAGCTATAAACCCGAGTTTAAATCACTAGGTGTCTTGTAGTGGTTCCCAAACCACGCTGTAGCCCTTTTCAGCTTCGAATGACATCACGAGTGAATGTTCACTCATCTGTGGTGTATCCACGAACAAACATCTGTCAACAAATATCCACATTGTCACAACTATCTTTCACACATCGCCACTGACATACAAAGCGTTTGTACTCCGGACACAGTTCCATTGAACAATCACCCGTGTCCTTTTCTGTGACTTGGTATGCAGACCAGATGGAATGTGTACCTGTATATTTGCGTATAATTGTTATCCACTGCCACGTATCCGTTAAAAGGCTTTATGTCGTATCACGAGCTCTGTCTAATCAAACACCGAAGCCATTCATTACAGTCTAGTGTATCGCCTGATCACAGCTGTGTATTATGTCGAGCCTCATCTCCCATGCAATCAAGGAAGGATTAATCGAACCACACACCCAGACACAATACACGTAACCTACGTTACTTCTTGTTCATCATATGCTCCGTCAGCTGGCATACCGTAAACGGCTGACACATGCTGATCTAATCCAAAAGACATTCACACAATGATAAACCCCCCGGAGATGAGAAGATAACCAGGTAGTACTCTCCGCGAGTCTCGGACGGACAAACAAGTGCTGGCTATTCCTTTTCACGAGACAAGATCGCCGAATTAGCCGCTGTCACAACTACACTGACAGCCTCACGTTATCCACGGCTGCTCCTGATTGTTCCCTGTAGATCCGCGACCAAAACGACCCCGTCGCGGTATCTGGATGTCCGCCTTGTATTAATACCTGACAAGTATCCTCAAGCGAAGTGTCAGCGAAAAGAAAATCCAGCACCACACAGGTGGAACGGAGACCGAGTTGAGGAGAGACTGACGGAGGATAGGACGACTGTGTCCACTGCGGCTAGCTTTCTCCAGCAGACTGGCCACTCGGCTAAGCAGTCCTGGGACTCGCGCTCTGCCCAAGAGAGTGTTTCCCGTGTCCACTACAGCTCGTGGTTGGGAATTAACGAAAGTCCAAACACCTGTAGCTGGCGGTGTTTGAAGGTAGCTTGCTAGCTGGCTTCTTGTCACACGAGCTGCCTCCCCTCTCTTTGCTTTGCTCTCAGTGCAAGGCGTTGACCCTGTACCCAAACCTCACAGTCTCCCTTTCTCTTTTCTCTCTGGTTCCCCTTTCCTCTCTCTCTGTATGTTTCTCACTCTCAGGCTTAGCTGTGTCTCCGCTGGAGGCGTTTCCACATGAGCGGGTAGACCCTGTGAACAAGAGACGTTTTACTTACAGCGTGGCGGCCCGTGGGATTTGCAGGCTGGCAGATCTTACCCCTGACGGATGAGTCCCCGAAACAAGGCAGTCGCCAGAGCGTGGAGTGAAGGCCACTTGCCATGCCATGATCGTTTCGCGTGCCGGTCACTTAAACGCATCATGCCCGAACCCACCCGTTTCTCTCTCCCTCCTCGCGTCACCCATCTTTCACACGGGGAGAGGCGACAATTCAGCCTATGGTCCGGACTGGTTTTACTCGGGTAGACTGACGGAGGGGTTCGAGAGGTCGCGGCCGACTTCTAGTGATGAGGCTGGCCGTTGGTGTGTAACAATATAGTACATGTACTAGCAGTGTGACACTTGTAGTTGCCGCACGGTGCCTTTCTCTGTTGGCCTGTGGCGCAAGGTTGTAATTCTCATTCTCAAAACACACCTCCACGTATTCCTACTCCAGTCCCATGCGCCCCGCTGCTGTTGCGATGAAGATGGTCGATGGTGTGTGACGATCGTAGTGTGACACCTGTACTTGTCGCACGATGCCTATCTCTGCTGTCCTGCGTTTCAAGATTGTAATTATCATCAACCGAACACACCTCAACTCACATCTACTGCCGCCGACGCGCCCGCGACTGTTACGATGGTGCTGGCCGCTGGTGTGTGACGCTAGTACTAGCAGTGTGTGGTACTTGTAGTCGTCGCACGGTGCCCTTCTCTGTTGCCCTGCGTCGCAAGATTGTAATTATCATCCACAGAACACACCTCCACTCATTTCTCCTGTCCTCCTCTATTACGATAGAGCTGGCCGCTGGTGTGTGACGGTGACGGTAGTGGTGTCACACTCGTAGTCGCCACCTCTCTCTCTCTCTCTCTGTCTCTCTCTCTCTGTGCTGGCCTGCGTTCTAAGGTTGTAATTATCGCTCACAAAACACACTTCCTCTTGGCTCTACTACCAAGCACTCAACCTCTTTCTTTTTAATATGACTCACTTTTGTATTTTTTTTTTACCCGTTTACTTACGACAGTTTCAGTACTGAGGCATCCCGATAAAACAGCTCCACTGTGAAGCGTCTGTGCCCAGCGTGTGGGTACGTGTGTCGTTTTTCACAAATACCTAACGCTTGACACCACTATTTTGTCAGTGTGTCCGCGGTCGTCGTGGTCCATCTATAATTCACACTGACTCGGCCGTCCGACTGATATTCGCCATTTGTTGCTTATCACTGAAAAGCTGCATGCCAGCCTCACTATGTTTTCCCATATAAAGAGAGAGAAAAAAAAAAACGGTAGTGAACTGACTCGACTCAGTCAGTAAACGGACACTGTGTCTCCCTGTCAGAGTCTGTTGTCGTTTTAATTTCTCACTCTCTTATCAGGACAGGCTGCCACGGAACAAAACAAGCAAGCCGGATATTATCCTGTTTTGTATTGTAGTCGGCACACACCAGCAGGCTCCGACATGACTCTCTCTCCCCCCCTCTCCCTCTGTGTCTCTATGTCTCTCATCCGAACGGCGCACTGACACGTATATCCCACCTGCTAAACGCCGCTGCAACGTAACATGAGTACCTAATCCACTTCGGTCCACTCGTTTTTAACGGGGTTGCTGATTGACACTGACGGAGGCTAAAAAACGTTCCGACACCACATTTCAGTGACTCGCATGCACACCGGCTGCATGTCGGAAGCCACCGTTGCGACACCAAGCCTCTGTTATTGTTTCTCACTCGTCATAAGCGCAGACGAGCGCACAGCTGATGAAGAGAGCGGCGTGTCCTCCGCTCAGTGTCAACACGAGGGTTTTGCACTTCGCGACAGGCACAATCCGGGAATGTGTCGTCAGTATAGCTCACAGGCCTTCTGCTGTGCCTGTTATGCTGGTACAGTCTCTCTGCCTCTCTCCCTCGCTTTCACCTAGAGTCTATGAATCATTCCTATCTATTTCTCATTTCTATCTCGTATCTCTTTCTCCCCTCTCTCTTTTCTACGTGTACGAAACAGTCTTTGGAGATCAGGCTTTCGTGCAAAACTCCATACACCGCACACATCCAAACACTACAACAGTGACGCTTCCCAAGGCGTCCGACTTGTCAGTCCCCCCCCCCCCCCTGCCTACAACCCCCATTCCCCCCCCCCGCCCCCTCTCTCAGTCCCTTTTCACCTTTCTCTCTCACCAAACCAGAAACGCGTGGCTTGATGTAAGCAGAGTGTATGTAGAAACCCACCGGATCACCCCTTCAATGAATTCAGCCCACCGCTACGTATAAACGGGGTTGCCTGAAAAGCGTGGCCGTGTTTACAATGGGAAGATCTCCCCGCGTTTAGACGCCATAAGACAGCAGTTGCGTGTCAGCAGCTATGTACAGTATACTGCTCTATCTATACAAGAGCTGTTGTGGTCATTGTCGTAACGGGGAATCTGTTTAGACGCCATAAGACAGCAGTTGTGTGTCAGCAGCTACGTATACTGCTCTATCTATACAAGAGCTGTTGTGGTCATTGTCGTAACGGGGAATCTGTTTAGACGCCATAAGACAGCAGTTGTGTGTCAGCAGCTACGTATACTGCTCTATCTATACAAGAGCTGTTGTGGTCATTGTCGTAATGGGGAATCTGTTTAGACGCCATAAGACAGCAGTTGCATGTCAGCAGCTATGTATACTGCTCTATCTATACAAGAGCTGTTGTGGTCATTGTCGTAATGGGGAATCTGTTTAGACGCCATAAGACAGCAGTTGAATATCAGCAGTTGTATACTGCTCTATCTATATACAATAGTTGTTGTGGTCATTGTCGTAATGGAAAGATCTCCTCCCGTTCATACGGAACAAGGCAGCAGCTCGATGTCAGCAGCTATGTAAACCGCTCTATCTCTACAAGCGCTGGTATGGTCAATGTCGTAATGGGGAAAAAATCTCCCGTTTAGACTCTCAGCATAAAAGACAGGAGGGTCAGCCGTAGGACAGTAGTTCTGTATCAGGAGCTATAATATGTAATACTGCTATCTAGATAAGTGTTTGAATGGTCAATGTCGTAACGGGAAGATCTCCCTTCAGACTCTGTAAGACTAGTTCTATATGCACCAGCTACGTATCACCAGCATCTGTATACAAGCGCTGTAGCGGCCATTGCCTATAAATAATTATATCTCTTAACACCCCCAGCCCCACCACTCCCTGCCTGCTATATGATAAGACTGACTGAAAAGAACAAGCCACTGCACACCAGTAGGAGCCACTTCGAGCCACTATTACGCAAGGCGTGGTCCTTCCCCGCTAGGGTGGGTGGGTGGGTGTTTGGTGGTTTAACGCCCTTTTCCACCACGTAAGGGTAATATCAAAGACGGGGCAACGACGAAAAAGCCAGCACAAATATTTGGCCCCAGCTGGGATACGAACTCACGACCCGAGCATTAGAAGTCCAACGCTCTACCATTCGGCCACCCCGGCTCCCCTCCTAGGCCTGAGACCGCTGTATATTATGTTGCATGATAGTGGCTTGAAAGGGCTTGTAGTAATCTGAAGATTTCAAGTAAAACTGCGACTTTTGCTTGGCCTTTGAAGAGATATACACCCCCCCTCCTCCCCCCCCCTCCTCCCCCCCCCCCGAAGAAAAAGAAAAAGAAAGAAAAGAAAAAAAAAAGAAGGTATAAATGAACTGTAATATTTGTCAATGCTGTGCATTCCAAAATCTCTCAACAGGGTGAGGCTATATTTGGCATGGCGCACGGTACATTTGCACGAAGATTTCGGCAAATCTTGACGTATGTATAACGAACACTTGAACCCTGACTAAAGTGTAGGCCTACTCGAGCGATCACTATTACGCCTGAAATAGTGGAGAAGGCGCGGCCAGAAGTGGTCAAGTTGAAGTGCTACCGGCAGCACCAGTCAGACGACTTCGATGATCGAGAAATCACGGGGGTCACGAATTGGCAGGGGCCCTTTAAACCCGACCCAACCATGCGTACCAGCCAGCGCCGTCACACCGTAGGTAAAATTCAGTCAAGCGGCGCGCAGCGTTTTTACGTGTATAGTGTGTATTGCCTACCTGACAGAGTGATAGTGGGTTGTTCGGGTGAATTGCGCGATACAGCGCGGGCTGTACTGCATTTAAAGGTCTGCAATCTCAACCAAAAAAAGTCATGAACAGTGTGTTTTATCAAAACTCGCAGTGGAAGGGACCCATTCGCCCACTGTACCTGCAGGCACCTGTCTGATTGTAGTATCGATATGTTGTGTGTTTTGTGAAGGTGTACTGCATTGTTTGTATGTGACTGTATTGTTCCAATGTTTTTCTTTTCTTTATTTGTAAAGCGCTGTAAGCTCTCTGCGAGAAAGAGCGCTATATACAAGCATCAATTATTATTATTATTATTAACTCCCAGACTGTGGACGGTGCACAGTCAACTCAGTCAGTGTCACAAAGTTTTCAGCGTCTCTGAAAGCCCTATGCATGAACAGCCAAGCGGAGCCTATTCTCACAACTTCCTTGTGCGTTTTGATACTGAGCGAGAAAGATCGCAGCTGCAAGTCTTCTCGTGCAACACACAACACCCGTTAGGCACCATAGCGATGTGTCTCGCTCAGTCAGGTCAGAACTCAACCCGAAATATCTACCTCAAACGTAAGGTGGCCTGCGTGCTGTACCTTGCCCGTGCTATGCACCCGCGAGTACGTGAGTTTTGGGGCTGAGCCCTGAAGTGCAGTGACCAAAAAAACAAAAACAAAAAAAAAAAAAAACCAAGGCAAACTCTGCATACAATTTTGCACGGTCGCAGAATTTTTTTTTATGAGATTGCAGACCTTTAATATTCTCACATTCATAACCAGGGGACTACCGCCCTGCTGGGAGACTATCTCTTGCAACCGCTCGCAATTAAAATACGCTCTCTTCGTCATCTGGCTTTCCAACCAGCACTGACAGCCGCTATTGTCAGGCAGGGACGAAAACACGAACCTTTTTTTTTTTTTTTTTTTTTTAAAGAGAGACACTGTAGGCATAGAAGACCTGGCCAGATTTTACAGTGGCAATAACTTGCAGACTTTCATAATCGTACCATATCGCCACCAAGGACCTGCGTGATCCCAGCAAATCTCCGACATTGATCCTTCCCGGGTGTTTCGAACCTGGCTGAATGGCCATCGAGAATTCAATAATGACTGATCGACCACGTACGGAACAGCTAGCAAGCTTGAGGTGCCTCTCGGTGCACGGGTTAGTAAGTGTTTTACGTCAGATCTAAAGGTTCGAGGCACATTTAATTTTGCGGGCCAGATACGAAAGAGGCACAGATATGAAACATGCACACACAGGAATATGTCACTGAAGGGGGGTTGGGGGGGGGGGGGGGTTCAAGCCTCACTTGGGCCTCGTACGGTAATTTTGGTAATGTGTGTGTGTGTGTGTGTGTGTGTAGAGGTGGGGCGAGTGGTAGGGGAGGGAGATGGAGGGTGCATCTCTCTTAATCGTTGTATATATTAGGTGTTGTTGTTGTTGTTTTTTTTTTTTTTTAAGTATTGCACCCAACCACGTTATTTTAGTCTCAAATATTTCCAACAGCCCCCAGCTTTCCCTATGCCCCACCCCCTCCATCCACCCACTACCACTTTAGTGTGACCCAGGTCAACGGAAGACCCACCCCACTCCCTATAATTTACAATAACACCTGCCTGTTGATGGCTTATTGCGTTGACTTGTGTAGCGAAGTTCAGTCGCGATCATTGACGTGCGGTTTGATTTGCTCAGGCGGCTGGGTACATACACATACATTCACTAATATGTTTTCCTTCCCTGGGGGGAAACGTTTTTTTTTTTTTTTTTTGCTGGGTGTGGGAGTGGGCGAGTATTTTGCAGCTGTAAACAAGATGGAGGTGAAAAATGCGGTTGACAAGAATTGCATGCAGTCTTTGATACCGATGTCCGTGAACAGATTTTTTTTTCTTTTCATTTCAGAACTGTGGAATTATTCAATATGCCACACACGACGCATAGCAGAAAGTTTTTGATTGATAGCCGGTTACATGAATACATGAATGATACCCGAATCCATATAATCAAATCAAACTAAGCAGTGTAATGACAGAGCAGACACGTACTACACACAACAAGAAGGTAGGATGAGTTCAGAGCATGTCAACGGGGGTGGGTGAAGGGTTGCGGGGGGGGGGGGGGGAGGGGGGCGGAGTGTTTGTGAGTTTAACGTCCTTTTCCACCACGTAAGGGTGATATCAAAGACGGTGTAACGAGGAAAAGGCCAGCACAAATATTTGGCCCCAGCCGGGATTCGAACTCACGACCCGAGCATTGAGAGTCCAACGCTCTACCATTCGGCTATCCCGGCTCCCCGCATGTCAACGGAAATTCAATCTATTACATTCAATCTATCAATTATAATAATAATAATAATGGGCGCTTTATAAATAGGCGCTTTATCCAACATATCTGGCTCAACGCGCCGCGAGCTAAACCCAACACGCTCGCTCACGTGAATCACACGCATTCCCTCACACACAGGACATGAACACTTTACTATCACGGGACGCGAAGGACCAGCTCAGCAATTTAAGTTTCGGGATTTTAGAATTGTATATTATGTTTGAATTTTGTGGGCTGAACATTCCCAAAGTACAGGAAGAGGAAGCCGGAGTACCCGGAGAGAACCCCCGACGATCGGCCCGAATGAACGGTGACACATACAAGAAGAAAATGCTTCGCCCCGAGTGGGACTCGAACCTCACCTCCCGCATTGGTGACAAAGTCTTGACCACGAGACAACCGACCGTTCGTCTGTATCTCCAAAACAGATCCATATGATCAAATTACGCGAGACACTAAATTTGGCATATAGTATAAGCAGCAACACGGATGAGCTTTGAGTTTCACACGTGACTGACAAGTGACAGAATGGTCAGTCAACTAACCGCCTGCCTCCATTAAGACGTATGACGACTTAATGGAGAGCGCAAATTTGTCCACAACATATTATCCACGAGGGTTCGTCCAAAATCAAAGCAAACTAGCGACCAGTTTCAAATGCCGAAGTAGACTTGAAGATGTTTCCTAAACAGTTTAGCAACTGCTCAAACGCCCCCTCCCCCATCCCCACCCCACCCCTTCCTCTCCCCCCGTGTTCCCTGTTCCTCCTTTCATTTTTTTTTATTTTTTTTTTGGACTGCCTGATTTGCCGATCTTCTGAAGTCTGCGCATCTTATAGGCCTTACTACTAAATATCCCTTAACTCCATTTTACCCGTGTGCAATGACGCAACCCCACCCCTCCACTGATAAACCCGCCGCCCACACTCGTGTGTTTGCCGACTCCTGGTGGGCACAGTCTCTCTGCATGCCCCAGCTCAAGGCCGGGAGACGGATTAGATAAACATAATAAGGCGAATCCCTAATCTGTGAACCCTGCCTGGCTTATCGAGTCACAGCGAATTGCCTCTCCTCCTTACCCCTCCGTTACGCAGGCTAGGAGCTCGGCTTTCTTTTGGCTAACACGTTCCGCATACACACAAATCTGATGCGTGCGTTTGTCAGTTGAGTGTAGTGACTGACAAGGGTGCTACCGAAAGTGACGAGGAACAAATACGAAGTGGTGTAATACCGCTTGGGCTGGGTAATATTGAAAGGTGTATTGTTTGTATTTCCCTGTCAGGTGCCGCGTGCGTGTTTGTATTTCCCTGTCAGGTGCCGCGTGCGTAGCCTGTTTCCAAGCCGGTAGTTTGAAAGTTCGACACTTGGGTGAAACATAATATGACGTAGACCATCACCTAGTCACGTGAGGGTAACGCGTTTACGGGTATAATTTCAGCGGTTCAAGATAAGTTCGTGTTAAAGAGTTATCTGTTAGAGTGTACTCTACATGATAAGTTTCGTGCTGAAGAGCCACATGTTTGAGTGTACTCTGAATGACTTAAGCTAGTTATTCTCATGGCAGGACCACGCAGACAAGCATTGTTTTTCAACCAGAGTAAAATGTTAACTCTGATCACCGAAGCACTATGAACACTGTGGCGTTTTCCGGAAGTAGATCAGTTATGAACAAACACCTGTGTACGTACAGAAAACTTTAAGCAAGCAAACAACAACAACAACGCCCAACATCAACAACAACAACAACAACGACGACGACGACGACGACGACGACAACGACGACGACGACAGCACTAGAATTCACTTTTACTGAGAATTGTTCACCATGTCACACAGACGTACGAAGGAAAACCAAACGACAAACACTAAGGTACATGTAAGAAAGGAACTCTCAAAAAAATAAAATAGCAAGCCACTAGTCTGGTTTTAGACAAAGACAAAACGTGTGCCTAAAAAACATAAGTAGTCGGACAGGTGTGAGACTCGGAGTGTTTTCACAAGGCGCGGACAGTAGGACACTTTCATGGGACGCTTTTGCACGGTCTACAAGTGGTGCAAGTATCGTGTTGCGGCGGGCTATCCTGACAAATTGCATTTTAAAACTCATCCCGCATCAGATTTCAGATTTCATGACACCATACGCAGCAACGTATTTACCATAGCCGCTCACCCGAAACTGACTTGAAATGGTCGCGCTGGAGAGTTTGAAAGTGTTCGAGACGGGTGGGGGAGGGGAGGTGATTGGGTGGAGGGGTGAAGGGGTGAAGAGTGCAGGGTGGGGGAGATGAATAGGGAATGTGTTGACAATGTTAGTGAGAGCGAACACAGCCAAGAACGGAGGTGTGTGTGTGTGTGTGTGTGTGTGTGTGTGTGTGTGTGTGTGTGTGTGTGGTTACAAAGGAGAAGGTTGGGGTAACAAAGATACACTTCAAATGGGAAAGATACCTGACTGACTTGTGCTTAGGAACAGTGTCGCGTCTTCACAATCCGTTGCTAAGATTATCCCTGGTTTCCTTAGCACGTCTCCGAAGAACGGAGGGGGAAGGGGAGCGGGGGGGGGGGGGGGGGGGCGGAGGGAGCGGGGGGGGGGGGGGGGGCGGCGGCAGATGAGGGGGAACAGGGGGAGGGGGGGGGGGAATGTTCACTCGCGTTCGAACTCAACGGCAAGACGAGAGGGAAGCTCATCTGAAAATCCGATCGCACCACCGTGGCAAAATGTGGCCGGGTACAATGCATCATCGTGTACGAAACTCAAAAATCTATTTTCGAACATTATTTCTCTCGCACATATTGATTTACACCACCGAGGATCAGAATTACTAAACCCGTTTACGGTGGCCGCATAGGAGTGGATGAATTTTAACATTTGAATGCCATGTGTCGACGGCGGTCAATAGAAGGCACAGAGAGGTAAGTACATACCACAGAGACGGAAAAAGGATTGTCAGGCGAAAGAATGGGGGCACACTTCACTCTCCTTGCCTTCACATGTGTCTGTCGCGCGCTGCGAAAGACTCTGTCGCACAGCTTGTCCACCCGGCCGACATGTTTTCAAGGGGGTGTTTAGTGTATAGTACGTTCTGTGACACTTTTAATGGATCATGGAAAATGGATCAAATGATATCTGTATACTCGCCAAGGTTCTGGTGTTCAAAACGTGCATTTTCTTAATTTTAGACAGCCTTTATTTATTAGCATTTTTTTTAAAGCGCGCGCGCGCGCGTGTGTGTGTGTGTGTGTGTGTGTGTGTGTGTGTGTGTGTGTGTGTGTGTGTGTGAGAGAGAGAGAGAGAGAGAGAGAGAGAGAGAGAGAGAGAGACAGACAGACAGACAGACAGACAGACAGACAGACAGATAACAATCGCAATTTTGATGACAACAAGCCTAAGCTTCGCCGTGCGATAAGCGGTCAAGAAAAAAACAACAAAGAAACAAATAAACAAACAAACAAAATGCTGAGTACTTTGGAATATTAACCAAATATCCGCGCAAGCTGCATGTAAATTTTGTTCTCAGTATCCTGACTATTATAGTCCAACCAGTCAACCCTAGCCCACCTGGTATATTCATTTTTTAAACGACGAAACGTCTGCTTGGCACTGCTTCGCGAATCTGACTTCACATTGCGTAGATCTGCACCCACCGCTCCCCCCCCCCCCCCAAAAAAAAAAGTGTACGCGTAACAAGAAGACACGTGTTTACAGAGTGACACGTCGAAACCGAGAGTCCCATTTCGATCATAGGAGAGCGGGCCCTACATTCAGCTCTTCCAGTGAACGGTGAGAGATCGCCTACTTCCCCCCTGTACCCGTCACAGTTGAGCAGCAACTGCGCGTCGGGTAGGTATAACACTATATCATGGGGACCTTGGACGCACTCACCCGTGACCAAGAGGGTAACGTTTCCGCTTCTTCGCCCCTCTTGTGGAGGTGTGTGTGGGGGGGGGGGGAGGATGAAAGTATTTCATCAGTGCGCCAAACTCCACACCACTACAACTGGGCACTGTTATAATTTATTATGTTACAAGCGGTTTACTGACCATTCTGTCGACTGTTTTGTGATACACCACTTAATAATGATGTGTACTACATAGCGTAGACAACACAGTGCGGAAGAATGTGGAGTCCGAGGTATCCTAATTCATAAGGCATTCCTGTTTCATTAAGGAGTTTGACAGGGAAGAAACGTTGACAGTATTCGATAGTACAAAAGGCCAGCTTTTAACGAGTTACTGGCGAGACACACACATGTATGCAGCAAGTTACGTAACTCTACCTCGAAAATAACCCATAACATAATACTCCATCTATCATTCAAACCACACAATGTGAAATTCGACCGCCGACCTTGGCCTTGTTGGTTGCTATGGTGGCGTACAACACCGCACGTTACTGTCACGGACTAAACTTTTTCGCCTACGTTAGCGTCCTATCGCTATGGGTTCACGAATGGTCACCTCAGACATGAGGACACGAATCAGTCGTCAAGGTTACGAGTGACGTCACAGAGGGCAGCTCTATCGTGAGGACTAGGTGAGTGGCTGTGTCCCATTTCCCACGACAAACGTCCGTCAAGCTAAACCCCTCGTCATTTGATCGGGTGATCTATTAGTCACTGGAGATGACCAGTCTGGGTTAAACGGGACAAAGCTGGGAGGCCACACTTCACCCACTCTGACATATATCTACTTAAACTGACTAGGAGTTAGTCCGGAGGCGAAGTAGGTTTCGAGGTCATGGTCAAGGTCAAGGTCAAGTGCCACGGCACTACCGCAAGGGCCGGGGAAGGGGCTGGATGGGTGTGTGTTTTGGAGCTTAAAGTCCTTTTCGACCAGGTACGGGTGACATCAACGGCATATATATATATATATATATATATATATATATATATATATATATATATATATATATATGGGAATATGTCGGTGTATGTTACAGGGGCTGGTGAGTAGTTACCCCTGTGATTTCACACAGTTTTCTTGGGAAGGGGAAGGAACCAGCGCAGAGTAGTGTTGTCATTGGCCAAAGGTTAACATGGCGGCATTGTTGCCATGACGATGTGTGACGTGAGAGTATAGCGAGTGAATATGGGTTATTTTCGAGGTAGATTTACGTAACTTGCTGCATACATGTGTGTCTCTCCAGTAACTCGTTAAAAAGATGGCCTTTTGTACTATCGGATACTGCCAACGTTTCTCCCCTGTCAAACTCCTTAATGAAACAGGAATGCCTTATGAATGCCATATATATATATATATGGCGCCAGCCACGCGGAGGTGGGATTATAGACCTGAAATGATCACTCGCTCTCTGCCAGTTTTAACGAAAGAAGTGAGTGAATTCTTGACACTAAATAATACGCATGAAACGGGGAAACACAGTTAAGTTGGAATTAACTTCAGAAGAATCCGTCTATGAACACAGTAGAACCTATCCGGCATGTTTTACTGACACACATGTCTCTAATCCAGAGTTCATGTCCATAATTCTGACAACCTCAATCTAAAACAAGGAGGAACGGCCCCGTCCTACAAAGTTGTTTCTCCAAACTTCATCAGTTTTATTTTGTCTTTGTAGTTATTGTTGCCGGTTCTCCCCTCTCCAAGTTCTACCAATGACACTAGATCCTCTACGACCTCGACCGATTAGCCACGTGACTGGGGGTGGGGCCGGGTGGGGGAAGAAGGGAGGGAGAGAGAGAGAGGCAGAGAGAGAGAGGGTGGGTGGGTGTTTAGGAGATTAACGTCCTTTTCCCCCACATAAGGGTGATATCAAAGACGGGGCAACGAGAAAAAGGCCAGCACAAATATTTGGCCCCAGCGGCCAGGATTCGAACTCTCGGCCCAAGCATTGAAAGTCCAACGCTCTACCATTCGGCCACCCTGGCTCCCCAGAGAGAGAGAGAGACGTCAGTTCCGTGATCTAAACATTTGACGTCAGCCTCAGGCAGGTCGTCGTACAGAGAGAGAGAGATGACGTCAATTCCGTGAAGTAAACTTTCGACGTCAGCCTCTAGCACTGAGATCGTCTGAGGATGCTTGTTCATGTCTTGTGATTTCCCTGTTGGCTTTGTGACTTCTCCGACTGAATTATTTTTCACATGAAATCGGGAAGATCTAGAGGGCTGATGAAATGTCGGAAGCAGTGGCGATACTTGCAGATTTTGTCTGTGAACCAAACATTTGACGACAGCCTCACGCTGCTCGTCTGACAGATGATACTTCTACATATCTTGTGATTTCCTTGTTGCTTTTGTGACTTCCGTGACTGAATTAATTTTGACATAAAATCTGGAAGATCTAGAGAGCTGATGAAACGTGGACTTAAGTGCCTTGGTTTGTACTTACGAAATTGCAAAATTGGAACGTTTTTGACCGGCGCTTCTCGCAGAAACGTGAAAAATGTGTTTATCTAAAAGCTCTGCTATTCTTAATACTAAAGCTATAATAGTGCAGCAGTTCATGTCATATGTGACCCTCCACCACGAAATGAGTCTTTTTGTGCTATTTGTTCATGTTACAAGACGACTCATTTCGTGGTGGAGGGTCACATATGTGCAGTTGGCACAAGTGACAAAAAATACCGGAATGATGAGTAATTTGAAGGAGTCTTTTCATAGATATTTGGCCTTATATGCAAACCACCCCTACCTCGGAAATATTTTTCTTACACAAAACCTGTCAGAGCTACAGAGCTGTGCTACGAAAACAGGCAGTATAATTGGATGATCTTCCCAATTTCAGAAAATGAAGCCATTTGAACATTTTTTTTCGAAAAAATTCGTAACATGACCGATTTATAAAAATCGGCGATAACTCTTTTGAAAATGCAGTAGGCTAAAAATCGTGAAAGGTAGGTCTGGAGAAGGTGAATTCCCATTTTATCTCAAAGTAAAAAGGCCTCCAACGAGGTGGTTTAGGAGATAGCCATCATTACATCCGTCCACACACACACACACACACACACACACACACACACACACGTCATTCCCGCCAAAAAGAACGCAGCAGCAAAGTGTGCACGTAAGGTGTCTATGACGCAGATTTCGTTACGTCACTGTGTGCGTGAAAGTAAGTATTGTGTGGAGAAACGTCACAGTCTTGTTTTGTATCTCTGAAACTTGCTGCTGCGCGTAGCAAAATCTGCCCCGTCTCATAAAGTTGTTTCTCTATAGAGAAACAACTTAAAAAGACAAGAGGTGGGTGGGGTGGGGGTTTGGGGACTTAACGTTCTGTTCAACCACATACAGGTGATATGAAAGACGGGACAACGATGAAAAAGCCAGGACAAATATTTGGCCCCAGCCGGGATACGAACTCCGACCCGAGGGGAAAAACAAATCAACAAACAAACAAAAAACAAAAACAAAAAACCCGAAAAAGCTTTTGGCAGAATGTTAAATTCGAGTACCCGTACCGAATCTGTGCAAACAAAATCTTCAACACTAACCCGCAAACTGAAAAGAAATCTGCAACGTCTTCGGCCTTGTGGCATTTTCAACAACGCATCACGGAAACCTGCCACAGCATAAAATGGCCCAAAAGAACAATTGATACGATTAATTCCTGGGTCCCTCTCAGAGGGGCAAACTGAGTGACCCCTGGCAATCTTCGCCCAGGAACCAGAAACAGCTAGCGGTCTATGGACAGAATGACGGATTGTCAAACACAAGGTGAGCACAAGATGGCAAAACATCAGCTGGGTGTGAAATGAAACGGAAAACAAAATCCAGGTTCTTTCCCTGACAGGTGTGGAAAAATGTCTGGGTGAAGGGGGGGGGGGGGGGGGAGAGAGAGAGAGAGAATTCCATGTCTGGACAATTTGCACTTAAAACACTGCTCTAGAAAAGGAAAGACAAATAAAGGAGAAAAAAATGTATTTGCCATCAGATCATGATGATCTTTGAAAACAAAGAAAACTAATTTATAACTGGGAAAAAACCAACATTAAAAACTCACTAGATGTGACGAAACTCCTGAAGGATTATGTAATACAAATACGCACGAATAAAGGTTAAAGAAAAGAAAAGAAATGGAACTTTGTAGGAATGCTATTAGGCCATATTCCAGTGTGTGTGTGTGTGTGTGTGTGTGTGTGTGTGTGTGTGTGTGTGTGTGTGTGTGTGTGTGTGTGTGTGGTACATGGGGTAGGGCAGGAAAGAGAAAAGTGAAAAGGGAGGGGGTGGGGGTGGGGGGAGTAGGTTGGAAACGGGATCGGAGGACGGGGGATGGGGGGGGGGGCTTTTGGTTTGGGACGTGTGGCAGTTCTGCCCGATGTAACTGTATGGACACAAGGTAGCTTCTGTAACGAGAAGAATGCCGGCCGGCAACGTGCTCCCGTGGTCCGATGATGAAAGTTAAACGTCTTCTGCTTGTCCTTCACAAACACCAACAGTCTCTCCTCTCTCTCTCTCTCTCTCTCTCTCTCTCTCCCCCCCCCCCCCCACCCCCTCAACACACACTGACACAGAGACAGATACAGAGAAACAGGACACATGTGAAGACCGCAATGAATTGAAATGTGAGAAATTTTGACGCAGGTGTTCCAGCTGTATGACGTATGGCCAGGTCAATGGGATTTATGATTAAGGTTAACCCTTTGTTCCTGTCAAGGACCTGCGCGTTTGCATACAAAATCTTGCATTTCACTCTCGGGCAAAATGAAAAATAAAACAATACAGAAAAGAGAAAATTCAAATATAAACAGCAACAAAACCCCAACTGACTTATGGCAAGAGTTGACCGAAGTAACACAGACTGAACGCCAAGGGAATCATACAGGGAAGGGAAGGAAGAAAGAAATGGACGAACAAGCACGCACACACAGTGAACGAACGAACAAAACAACCAAAACAAACAAAATATCAAAAACAGAGAAAGGAAGGAAAAAAAACACGAAAAAACAAAACAAAGAACAAACAAACAAACAAACAAACCATCACGCAAAATAAGCAAAATAAACAATCACACAAAACATCACGTGACAAACAAACAAACAAACAAACAAACAGGTACTCTCTACTCACGGGTGAGAAAAGAAGTGCCAGTGGAGAAGGTACTCCCTTTTGCTGTCTCAGTTCACAGAATTCCTCGAACGCCTTGTCAGTGCTCAACTTCTCCTGAAGAAACCTGAAACAGTCATGCTCTTACCTCAGCAGGTTTTATAACAAAGGCAGCGCCACCAATGACCTGACATGCTTATAATTATTTCATAGTGAATGTGACAGTCTAAGATCAGAAAAAAGAGTGTGTTGTTCACTGACATGAAAAGTATGACAAGAAACGGGGAATAGTGAAAATTTCAAGCGCTTGACAAAAAAGAGGGATAGAGTGTGTATTTCAAGCGTTTGAGAAATCGTACACAACCATTTCAAGTGCTTGATAAATAGAGGGCAATAATATTTCAAGCCTCTTACCATCGTTAAAAACTTAAAACGACACTGAAGCCAAAAACAAAAAAAAGCAACAAACAAACAAAAAACAACCAACCAACCAACCAAACAAACAAACAAAAACAACAACAACAACAACAACAACAAACCAAACAAAAAAGAAAAGATTAAAAAAAACACCAAAAACAAAAACACAATGACAACAACAAAACACCTGCTGATCCGTCAAAACAAGACCAAGTAACCGCAACTCACCGTTTCGCCGTCAAGAACGTGTCATAGTACTCCCCGTAAATATTCCAGAACGTGCTTGAGAATAAATTGCCTGCAAAAGACAAAAACCGAAAGAAACTGATGCGCCACGTCTTGAAACTGACCCTCCATCAGGTGGAAAGTGACAACTGAAGTGACCGAGTTCGAGCGAGCAGCGCGCGCGCCTGTGCAGCACAAGGGAGGTAACCACACTGTCAACATTATTTTTGTCTCGCGGCTGGCGCGCGATCTGTGTGGGGTTTTCACGGATAGGGGGAGTGAAGGCTGTCAGCTGCCAAAGCCTCTGATTATTTGCTGTGAGAGCCTCAGCGCTCGTGAACACTTGCAAAAATGTATCATCCATATTTAGCACGATGCAGCATTTTGTGCAGTTTGTACATATTGTGAATTAATTAAAACTAAACTGACAAAACAACAGATCACAATCTCATCATCTGCCTGCCACTCTTCAAAGGAAAATGGAGTTTCGATTAGATGGGACATCATGGGGTGTAGTTCCCACAGGTGATTATTATCATTAATATTACTATTCTTGTTGTTATCATTTGCGCGGTGTACTCGACACCCCCCCCCCCCCACACTGACACACACCCACCCACCCCACACCCCCTTGCGCGCGTCAAGTACATGTACATGAGTTATGGTCACACAAATAATTGCAAACACATCAAAAAAACGTAAACTTCGGTGTGAAAAACAAACAAACAAACAAACGAACAAATACAAACAGATTTCTACTGATAAGGCAAGACTGAGGGTTTTGATTGTTTTTACGCTGAGGTGGTTTTTTTTATTTTTCCGTGAGGTTAATGTTTAATTATGACCGTCAGCTATCAGCGGTATATTCTCGTTGGAACGAAAAATGTCACCTTGCAACTTGAAAGCTTGCAAGAGAAGACCTTGAGAACGGAAAAGTTACCCTTTCCTTGCCCCCCCCCCCCCCCCCCCCCCCCTTCCTTCCACCCCTCTCCCTCATTTTTTTTTAGAGAAACTAGAAACTCCCTTGTTTGTGGGCGAAACAAGGTTTGAAGTTTAAGACGGGAAGAAAACAAGCCGTCCCATTCAAAGGCAAAACGTGGCAAAAAAACAAAGCACTTGACTTTACAAGCGCTCGCAAAAACTCACCCCCTGAAGGCCGCCCCGAGTCACAAGTTCTCTTTTCAACACGGCCACCAAACGCAAGGTCTAATCCGTCTCAGCCAAGAGAACAAAAGGTGGTGTGGCCTGCCATTTACAGTCTCGGCGGTGCTGGTCATAATGGCGGGGGAGTTTACACGGTGCCACCACGACTCAAGCATGCTGACGATTGCTCTCAAGGTTTAGCTATAATCATGTCCGAAATTATAAGCATGCTCGTGTCTTCAGCTTGTAGCACTGAAGAGGGGGGGGGGGGGGGACAGTAGAGCGTCAACCATTTTTCCCTGCATGCATGTTATGTGATCATTTTTTTTTAAATTCAAAAATACTTTATTGTCTGTCCTAAAAACACATCGTTTTAAAACAGAAAATTGTCTTCAGACACGCACAACTGCTCCGTTCATTAGTATGTGAAATAAGAAACACACACACACACACACACACACACACACACACACACACACACACACACACACACACACACACACACACACACACACACACACACACACACACACACACACACACAAGGATATACTACAACATGAAAGTGAGACTAAGAACGAGATATTATCATTCCGCGGTGCTTCCCGTTTGGAACGCACTCTTTCACGTGAACACTTGATATCGTGCATGCGTGTGTACACGACGGCAATGCAGACAGGCACCGTGAACGAGTCTGCACGTGATTTTGACTCGATTTGGACAGGAAAAAAATCCTACAAAAATTCCTGCCCACCAGGGATTCGAACCAGGGAGATGGATACCTTAACCACTAGACCGAATCCCCTGTCGAATCCCCTTTACACCCGACAGCAATCGTTAAAATCTTTGAATCGAGAAAAGCACCCGTAAACCTATCGCCATTTTGAATAATGCCCCCGTATAGTATCCGTCCCAGCGAAAGACCGAGAGGTGTTGAAGTCCAGACTGCCATTTGCAGTCTATTACCACGGCACTGTGAGGCAGTTTACCAGGTGAAAACCTCAGGGTTCGCAGGTGTTTACGTTCTGTAAGGGTGGATGCTGGGCACATTTTAGATTCCTGGGTGTACCTTCAAGGCAAAAATCGCGAACTTTGGTCTGAGGTACAGGGCAAAATCAAAACAGTCTTTTGTGGCGTGGTGGTACATCTGTTTATTCACCAATACACGTAAATTATGCCTGGAACAGTCCTTACTTTTCTTTTGGTCTTTTCCTTGCGTGTACATAGTATTACTTGCTTAGTGGTGTCTTTGCTTGTCCTTACTTGCTTACTGGCTTTCTTGATATCTACAAATGTAGCCTGTCTTTCTCAGGGGCATCCATATGG
Source organism: Batillaria attramentaria (assembly GCA_018292915.2). Lineage (NCBI taxonomy): Eukaryota > Metazoa > Mollusca > Gastropoda > Batillariidae > Batillaria > Batillaria attramentaria. The sequence continues at coordinate 390,753 of JACVVK020000097.1, forward strand.
AACTCTTTACCACTGAGTATCCAAAACGTTTCCAAATTCACGAACTTCAAACAAATTCTACACATGCCACGTACGTTTTGATTTGTTTATCATGTGTACTTTTCTCTTCTTCATTTCCTTTAGATAGGTAATACTTTTGTTTGTCTTTTTTTTTCTCCCCCCCCCCCCCTTGTTTTGATGTTGTCTTTTTTACCCTTTAACGTAGGATAGCAGGACAGCTTGTAAGACAGGCAGCAATGCTTAAATGCTAAGTTCACCAGTCTCCCATGAGTGTACCAAACAGGGCCCGTATGCAAAAGTCGAGGTTAATTTAACCCACGGCTACGGGCCTAACCCAGACTAGGACATAAGAAACCGAAAAGCAAAATTTAATAAGAAAGGAAGCACTGAGACAGGTAGAAAAAAATTCCTTCTATAACAGCTTAAGCACCTTGCTGGAACGGGCCCTCTTCTTGATTTAAAACAAACAAACAAACAAACAAACAAACAAACAAACAAACAAAAACAGCAGAAAATTTAACTTTAGAGCTAGTTTAGTTCGAGGTTAGACTCTAACCCAAGGCTAAAGGCCCTAACCTCGACTATTACATACGGGCCCAGGAAGATTAACACATTTCGTACCGCGCACGGGTGTCCCACGTTTTTTGCTCTTTTTCGGTTTTTGCCCTGTATGCGAAAATTAAGCAAGATTAACAGTTTCTTAACGGCTCTTACTGTAGAAAACATGAGTATGATCAAAGTACAACACTCGCACAGAGGCAAATTCAAATAAAAAAAAAACAGACGCAAATAAAGACATAATTAATTATGATTTTTTTTTTTTTTAGTAAGGCCACTAGTGCACAACCCAAACTTACTTGGTCGAAACTGAGTCGAGATATTCTCGTCCGCTGAATTTATTTCAGAATGACCGAGTTCACATTCAAATCCCACGCAGTCCTTCCTTTCAAACTGTCGGACTATCAGTTACAAGAATGCGCCTAAACTGCCCTCACTCGCATTACAAGCAGCTATTGCACTGCAGGAATGCACGCAAAAAAACCAAGTGTGTATCTTCCACATGGATATGTGATCTTCTAGTTTTGTTTTTTAAGTGGCCTCCTACACTGCTTTAACTGACACGTGGTTGCCGCTCTATGCGTTCCTCATACATGTATTATATTTACGTATACATGTACATGTATATATATTATATTTATATCTTTGTTCTTCATAATTTATATGTAAATCTTAATGTCACTTTGTAAAGCGCTTAGAGCAAACAATGGTGGGGATTTCGCGCTATATAAGATTTATTATTATCATTATCATTATCATTATTATTATTATTATTATTATTTATTACATTGCACGGATAATGTGTCTGCGCTGCGTGATAATTTTAGAGCCATTTTTTGTGTACGCATTTTGAAACGAGTGAATTAGCCTCTCTGAGATTCCTACGATTTAGTGTTGAGGAGCGAGATGCAAGCGATGTAACTTCTTACTGTCTGTACTTTATTTCTACTCATTATTGTATTTTTGGTATAGTTTGGTTTGGGGATTGTTACGACGTACATCCCAACCAGGGACGGTAAATTAGACTAACCTCCTTCCCTGATCCGACGACTATGTTTTATTATGAAACAACAACAACAACAACAAAAGAAGTTGAAGCATGGGTGACACCCAGGCGGTGATGCAGGGGTACTGGGTTCAATCAAGGCGAACCATCAGCCGAACACCAGTTTTAGCAATTTTAAAAGTATCTGGCAGCCTCTCTCAGCACTCCAAGTCCAAGATATGACTGTGACGCGTACATAACAGTATTCTATGGGTATTCTATGACCCATGTTTTGCTCAACAAACGGAATTTCACTCATGACAGGTTTCCAAAACACGGACTTCAGCCACTCAGACTATAGTTTTCAGTGTTACCCGTGTATTTCAATTTTTCCCCCCCAAAAAAGGGACGACACAAGACACACAAATAAACAGACACAAAGTCCCCATAAAGACAGACAGACACACGTGGACAAGATAGAAACTCTCACCTTTAAAAAAAAATTATAGTCCTCGTACTTGTCGTTGAATCAAACCACAGGTAACCCGGCTATCATTTACAGCCGTTTAACTACAACAAAACTGCCCGGACACCAACACACACCAGTCAGCCGACGATAAACGTCGCCCCCTCGTAACTCAGTAACCTGTAATTTGCCCACGCTATCCCAAAGATCTAAGGCGGCGTCTGAAGTCGACCTTTAGGATTACACCTGATGGTCCCTATGTGAGCCGACTCCCCCCTGGAAAGGGAGGGGGCGGGGGGGGGGGGGGTCAACGGCGACAGGACAGTGTGGTCATCCGATCTTACAGATGATGGTGATTAGTGGTGATCTGAGACGGATGGCCTGACAGAACGGGGTGATGTGATTTATTTCATATCTGACCCGACGGCCGGACACAAGTGGAAGTGAGGGTGAAAGGGGTGTAACCTTGCCCCGGTAATTTCTTCAGTCTGGAGGTCAAACGGTGTGTTTGGTTATGTGTCTGGCGGTTCAAAACTCTTCACGTCTATGGTGTTGTCGAGGATAGCTGGGTAACGAGGAAAAACATCTGCACAAGTCTGCCTTCCCTCCACCGGGAATCAATAATAATGATAATAATAATGACTTATAAGGCGCCTATACATGAAATAAAGCAGGCTCTAAGCGCCGTACATCGTAACTACATACACCACTTTCATACACACAGACTCACAGGTAACATTCAAAGTTAAACAATATCTCACAACATACATGTATCTTATACACGACGGCATGCACACAGCCTGCTCTGAGTTAACCAGATGCGCAGAGGTATACAATCTTGCATAATGTTGCTTAAACTGCGCGTCAGTAAATAAAGGTAATTGCGTCTGTATGCAAAAGTTAAACTGACGTTACGAGTATCACAATCGCTTACCGATTTTTGTGCTGTCAGTATTCCAGGAATCGACCGCTGCTTCCAGCTGAAAAAGAGATGATAATAATAATAATAATGTATTGTGTGGGAGAGTTACCTAACTTCAAATATTTTCTGACAAAGTCAGGTAAGACTGTACAGTCACGTTCTTGTATTCAGAAAAAAAAACACCACAACCACAGGCAAGAACAAACAAAACGGGCTTTCATTAGATGATACTTACGCATAGTTTCCTTTACATCTTTATTTAAAAAAAAAACAAAAAACACGCCGATCCAGACTGTCACAATCGCAGGTATATATATGTACACGCATATACATATATTCCAAAATCGCCGATCATGTCTCACGCACAACAACATACAGTTATGCCCAAGAACCTAACCAGCACCGACAGCGCAGACCTCAGCAGCTGTGGCGATCTCACCACCAGTTACATGAACAGTATACCGTTTCGCCAACACCTACACCAGAGCTAGTTGGGGGCACATGTATCTACCACAAGGGCTAACCACAGCTACGTGAATATCTGATCAGCCGGCTATGTGCCAAAAGCGGACACGACGCGCTCAGTCGTGGTCAATCGAGGGCAGACTGAAGACACGGCTAGATGCTTGCGCATGGGGAAGAAGGTCGAGGTGCTTTGTTTGCGGGCAACAGACCATGCTGGCTGCCCAAAGCGTGTGCTTGGTCAAAAAACACAGAAAGTTGAGCTCCTGGCGGCTTGGGTAATTGGTCCGGTCACAGGTGTCTGGGTTGGGAGCACTGCAATCAACCCATGCATGGACTGCTCCGGGGGGGGGGGGGGGGGGGGTCAGCCCGACTGACCCTTAGGGCCGCTGCTACACGTTGCCAGGATTGGTACTTGCAGGGCTGGCAACGCTGGCAACCCTAATTAAATCGCTGGCTGCCAGCTGGCAAATCCCCCTTGCCGGTGCTGGCGCGGGAATAGAAAGCCGTTCTATTTTTCCTGGCAGCCAGCTAGCCACTGGCAGCCCCGTACAGCCAACTGACCAATCACTGCCCAAACCTTGCAACGCCGCAGGCTGCGTGTGCCGCGGAACACTTGCCCGCCAGCAGGCAGCCGAGTACGGCAACATGCAGACTGGCAGTCGTGTAACCGTGCGCTTTAGGCGGTAGACGCCCGGAGTGAAGTATTTAGCTCATCTGGGCGGAGTGGTGTAAGTCCTGCTGCCTTGAAACGAAAGGAGCTGCGAGTTCGATGGCGAGGTTTGGAGACGGGTGGTTAATACATTCTTACTCAGTATCCAGTACAGTATTTTCTCCGGCCATGCAATTTGTTTTTAGAATAATAGAATACACACTCGAGTCATTTTCTGATTCTTTAGAAAGAGCAGGTTTGTTTGTGTCAATCTAAGCATACAGAGAGAGAGAGAGAGAGAGAGAGAGAGAAATCTAACTTAGGATATCCTTACTAATACGGTTAACTCTACAAAAAATATACATCAGTAAGTTATATGTATTGCTCGGTATAATTATGTGCTGCATTGTGAAACAGCCCCCCTCCCCCTCCCAACACCCCCCCTCCCCTCTACACCCTACCCCAATCTCCCCTCCACCCACCCCGCGCGACAAAAGGATCCTGAATCTAATCGAAATGAACTGTTTTGCCGTCTTGATCAAATCAACCCACAGCTGGGTATGTCACAGCAACGCGCTCAGCCTCCCTCGAGAACAGTCGTTAAAGACTGGCGTATCCACGTTCAATGTCAACGCCCTGAGGATGTGTCTTTTCACGCACGTGACGAAACGTTCAATTATCCAACAAAGTCAAACAGGTGGTCTTTACTGTAGGCGAGAACTACGTCCACCTCACGTGGTGACGGGGAGGGCGCAACAATGGCCGAAGAGAACAGTCATTAAAGACTGGCGTATTCACGTTCAATGTCAACGCCCTGAGGATGTGTCTTTTCACGCACGTGACAAAACGTTCAATTATCCAACAAAGTCAAACAGGTGGTCTTTACTGTAGGCGAGAACTACGTCCACTTCACGTGGTGACGGGGAGGGCGCAACAATGGCCGAAGAGAACAGTCATTAAAGACTGGCGTATTCACGTTCAATGTCAACGCCCTGAGGATGTGTCTTTTCACGCACGTGACAAAACGTTCAATTATCCAACAAAGTCAAACAGGTGGTCTTTACTGTAGGCGAGAACTACGTCCACTTCACGTGGTGACGGGGAGGGCGCAACAATGGCCGAAGAGAAAAGGAGCCACTGACGGAATATAAAGAAGAAAGACAACAATGTGTCTGGGGTGGGGGTGGTGGTGGTGGTGGTGGGGGGGGGGGGTTGGGGTTGGTGGATGGGTGTTGGTGATAGGGGATGGAGGCGGAGGGGGACGGGAGGGGGGGGGGGGTGCGGTGAGGGGGGGGGGGGGGGGTGGGAGGGAGAGTGACGTGGTAAGAGGCAAGTAATCATGATGTATGTGGGTATGGCGAGCTTGTTTTATTTAAGAATTGTCCTGTTTCATGTACCCCCAAGCGGTTTTGACTTCACTTGGAAAAGATTTTTTTTTTTTTTTTTTTTTTTTTGGGGGGGGGGGGGGCAGCTTCGCGTGGCGTGAAGCAGGAAGGGGGAGACGGGTGGATGGGGGTGGCATCACGTGGGACGAAGCGTTCGTTAATGTAGCGTGGTAACGGTTGACTGACCTGCGAGCTCAACAAGACAAGTGGGTGGCCTGAAGCCGAGATCAGTCAAGGCGGAAAAAATTAGCGAGTCTGAGCGAGAGAAAAACGTTTAAGGTTACCGTAAAGCACCGTCTGTCTGTTCGCACCATTAAGTATTTAAGGGTCATCGACCTGCAGTGATGTGTGTGTGTGTGTGTGTGTGTGTGTGTGTGTGTGTGTGTGTGTGTGTGTGTGTGTGTGTGTGTGTGTTTGTAGTGGTGGTTCGAAACGTAGAAAAAAAAAAGTGTCAGTTTCAACTCAAATTTTCTGGTAATGTCAAATTTTTGCACCCCCCCCCCCCCCCCCCCCGCCGTTAAACTAAGTTGACCAACGACGCGTCTTTTTTTCCTTTCTCTCTCTCCTCACTCAAACTGAGGTACACTTCTGTTTGTTTCTTATCCCCACAATCCTGAACAAAAATCGAAAGAATTAAAACTGTAAATCTTGATGATTTTCAATCCCGATTTGTGACCAGATACCACACAGAACACCGCTACAACCCAGGTCATCGTCTGAACCTTTCTTTCTCAGCGTTTGCTTTTTTGCTTGCTTCTTCTGCTCTCGTTCTGTCTTCATCTATAGTTACCTTTTCCATTCGTTCGTTCGTCCATTCATCCATTTATTCATCCTTTCTTTCTTTTCTTTAGAGTCGAAGTGTAGACAGGAATAGCCATGTGCGGCAAACTGAGCGGCAGGGTGGCACTGCCTTATGCGTCTTGCGTCACATCAAAGGGACGCAACCGGTGCACTCAAGGAAGATAAGCCCGGCCGGGAGGCACGGGCGGTATTGCTGTGAGTACAAGGGGAGGGAAATGATGGTAATCTCCCCCACCCTCCAATTTGCTGATCCCTGTCACAACGAGGGTGTCAGCGTGTAAGATTTGATCGAATTGGTCACGAGTACTGAAAGCAGCTACGACGTCAGTCTCCGCCGCAGAATCGTGACGTCTAACTCCGAGTACATGTAAAACCCATCCAGAGTAATGTCTAACTTGGTCTGTTGCTGCGGTTACGTGATCGTTCAACAAACGATAAGGTCAAACAAGCCGAGCAAACAGCAGACGAAAAGGAACTAACTTCTTTATTAAAAAAAAAACAACAACTAAAGACACCCGATAGCGCAGCGGATAAAGTGTGCTTGATACATTGCCGGCCAGCTCATGCTTAAGCCCGAACACTCTCCTCAAACCTGAGGAAACCACATGTTGTCCCTACACCGCGCACTGTACCAGACAGCACGTGATTCTTCAGTCTTAACTCTGGACAGCAGTATCACCTGACAACACCGACCAGCAAGGATGACGCGTCACTGTGTGACGGAGAACGCGTCACGACTAAGTGGGCAGTCACCCAGATGATGGCCGACTGACGAGTGACTGGCAAACAAAGCGCAAGGTGTTGCGCGTGACCATCGGGGCCCCCTGTGACAGGAAAATGACTCGTGACATGTCGCACGTGCACCTGGGAATGGGTTATTCTCCTACAGCTTGATTCCGAATCAGTTTCATTACTTTAATTGCGCGTCAGTCACGACTTCAAGTCAATTTCACCATGGGGTCGTAAGGACTCGCCACACCTGTGGAAGTGGCTTAAGGGATGGACTTGAGGACGTGTTTGACAGAAGTGTTTAAAGTCCCGGTGTTTAAATCTGAAGGTGATGACTTCTGCGGCATAAGTGGCTGGTGCGTTTGACACGTCAATGAGGCGATTTTCGGCGGTACGCGTAGATGTCAAATTCAATCGTTTTAATGCCTGGCCTTCTAAAAAAGTTTTGTTTGAGTTTGTCACATAATAATTGTGATCTTCAACTGAAACGCAGACGAAATATTTGAGTGGAATCTTCTACGTCATTTGCTTCCAAACCCTTTACGGTGGACTGCGGTACGATACGAAACAAGAGTGAGTGAGTTTTTAGGGCTTAACGCTGCGCAAGCCACAAAAACTAACTCGCGCCTACGGTTCGAAACAAAAAAGAAAGAAAGAAAGACAACAAGAAACAAGAAGGAAAGTGTAGAAAGAAAGAGAAAATATGAAAGAAAATATGAAAGAAAGACAGGTTTAAATTTAACTGGAGTTTTGCATGGGAAGATGGTGCAGATTTGAAATTTGGTTAGCAAAACTTTGAAGCAATTCAAAGAAAAGAAATCACCAAATTTGTAAAGTCACAAAAACAAGACAAAACGAAAAAAACAAACAAACAAAAAAAAACCCACAAAAACAAAACGCCACCAGGTATTTTGGGGGAAAAAAAACCACCAACAACAGTGAAAAGCAGTAAGAGAAAATCACTACACATATATACAAACACGACTTTAGATTCACAGAGCGCATTCGAATTACACTCCAGTCGAGCGAAAAGCTTCTTATTTCTCTCACCTCAATGCCAAATTCCGACCCTATCTCACAAATCAAATGCCGACGCACCTTTCCACACACGCACACAGCATCTCTGTCTGTTCGGGCTCAGCTGCACTCACTAGGTAAGGAACAGCCTCTGACAAACCCAGTCCCAATCCCAATCCTCTGCACTAGAATGGGCATGCCCCCACCCGCAAAAGTGATCGTTAAAAATTTTTTATGTTCGATTGAAATCTGACCAAATCGCCGGATCCTGTGTTTCGCTAGCCCAGTGAGACGCGCCATAAACACTTTCCGCTTAGCTGGAGATAGGTGTAGTATTGTGTTTCGGTCATGCACCATTACACGGGAGCTAAACAAAATGGACGGACGTTTTTTCCGGTGCTACTCGGATTCAAACGTGTCGACGGCGACTTGTTCTCAACACAGGTAAAGGGCGAGCACTCGGTCAATATCCTCGACAGCGTAGATGCTGGGTCTAAAGTAAATATAATACTAGTGTTGTTGTGTTGTTGTTGTTGTTGTTGTTTGTTTGTTTGTTTGTTTGTTTGTTATAGTTGTTGTTTTGACATTTACATCCTACCCAGCATCTGCGCTATCGAGGATACTACCAAGTGCTTGCCCTTTACCTTTGCTTTCAGCTAAGCCTAGCAGCAACACCGGCGTTTTTGTCGCCGGCCGTTTATCAACCAGAAAAAAAAACCACAGCTTTTTTCTCACACGCTACTGTAATATTAAGAGGTGTGCATGCGTATGTTTCAGTGTAACGGCTTCAGCGGTAAGCGATCGTGGACTTTGGAATCGGAGTAACACCCGAAAAAAAACCACCCATTTTGTTTAACACCCGTGAGGTGTAAGACTGTGTTCCTGTCATACGCGACTGATAGGGGAACGAGTCAAACAATCACACAATTTGTCTGCAAGGTCTCGAAAATTAGTGGAGTGCGCGACCTCAGAGAATGGCCGGTTATAACACTGGAGTCACTGAGTGCAAAGGGTGATATCAGAGCAATAACAAGCGGGCGTAACGGGCAATAACAATAACAGCTTTATCAAAGAAAGAAAGACATGTCTTTGCTACCGCAGCGTATGAATGACTTTGCACTGACTAGGATGGCGTGATTACGGACGTTTACAATTTACTGGTGAAGGAAAAAAATTCTATTATTTTCATAGTGTTCAGCTTCAATGCCTTTTCCTCTTCGTCAATTTCCGTAGAGTCATAACTCAACTTTTTAAAAAGTGTGTCAGTCGCTCGGGTGGGCACAGACTTCATTTATACGCGTTTATCAGACCGTTTACTTGTTTGAAGGATTAGTTTCTACGTCGACCTGTTCATATCGAACACGATACTTCTGTGTGTCTGTTCATGTGTGGTCAATAACTAATCTGAGACACACATGCAATTGCGTGTATCTATGTTTATGTATATTGTACTTCGCTGGTGGCTTGACAAGTTCTGTGAAGAGGACACGTGCGCATTTTATCTTTGACCGTCTTGTCTGTTTGTTTGTTTGCTTGTTTGGGCGGCTGGTTACTTGGTTTGTTTGGTTTTTTTTGTTTTGTTTTGGTTTTGTTCTGTTTGTTTTTGTTTTGTTTTGTTTGTTTTTTTTTTGTTTTTGTTTTTTTTTTTTGGGGGGGGGGTTTCATTTGGTTTTTGATTGTTTTGAATTTTTTTTTGTGTGGCACAAACATAAACATTACTGACCCTAAACGCAAATCACTGAACAGCACGACAGGGCACGCGTTGCAGCCTATGTATGTTTAACTTTTTTTTTTTTTTTTTTGCTAGAGGAAACTAAAGTCACTCATTTCAACAATTTATTCACCTCAGTAACTGCTAAGAAAACCAAGCCGAGCGCATCACACTTTCATCGGAGATACATTTCCGTAATGTACATTTGAGCACGGTGACGCATCACTGTTTCTTTCTGTCTCACTGACGCGGAGAGTGAGTTCATACAAAAGCTTTCCTTGTCGGAAATACCGTCTGAGTTCCATTGCTCAAAAGACAACTTGAGAATTTTGCTACACTGAGGAGAAGCATATAGACTGCTTGAGGTCGGAAAACAGCGAACAAGTCCTCTGGTTAAATTGAAGAGTTTTTCGAATTGTGCTCACGCCGTCACGGCATCGTCGGCCGGCACGGGTTCAGCAGCCGTATTTAACTTGACGAAGATCTCTCTGTCTCTGTCTCTCCCCCCCCCCACCCCCACACCCAAAGATGAAAAACAAATTTAAACGACGGTCGTGTTCGACACCTACCCACCCTCCAACACCGCTTCCCGTCTTCGGACAAAAGTTGTACGGCGTGCAACTCGAAAATCATCCCGACAGAAGAAACGTAACTCGTCACCGGTCATGCCAAAGCCCCTAGCGCGGTAATCTCCCGTGATAAAGAGCACTGAAGCTTCGCTCACGTGTCCAACACCGACAGAGAAAATTGCCGTTCGAACTTAGGCCGGTTGCCTTCAGTTCTTCAGTCTTTGCACTTGAATCTCCTAGGTCGAAGCTTACCTCCCCTCCCCCCCCCCCCCGAATGCGTGAAGCGCTAGGAAGCTGAAAAACTTGACAAGTGTGTGTGTGTGTGTGGGGGGGGGGGGGGGGAGATGACCATTACATGTACGTTACCTTGGTGACGAGCGATGCGCTGAGTGACAGTATGGGCTCCAGTCCCACGAACAACACCTTGTGGTCATCTTTGCTGAGCGACGAAAACTTCCTGTAACAGAATAAGACAATATGAATAACCATGACGATGACGATGACAGTGATGATGACGACGACGACGACGACGACGATGGGATGACGACGACGACGACGACGATGATGATGATGATGATCATCATCACGACGACGTCTGACGACGACGATGATGACGATGACGACGATGATAATGATGATGACGATGATGGCGATGATGACGATGATTTATTATGACGATGATGATGATTTTTGCCACTGTAACCGTTCAAGATCATTTTCATGCACTGAGTTGCCCACACACAGGCAATTTGCGCAAAGATGCCCAATTTTTACTCGCCGGCTCATGCACAAGTGAACCGTGGCTGTCGTGGTGGTAGTGATGGTCGTAACGCAGGGGATGGGGTATCGGGATATTTCAGACTGTTCTGATGTGTCAAAAACTGACACAGTCTCATCCTTTTCACAGTGTCCCGGCGTCTTTGAAATCACCTCTCGGTTCTTGATGGACAAAAGACTCGACGTCTCGGAAAGTCCGAACAACCACCCACACATAATCGACAAGATCCAGTGAATGTGACGAGACCGCAAAAGGTCAACAATGTGATAATGTGTTTCCCAGTCATTATATCATTACACAGCCGGGGTAAAAAAATAAAAATAAAAAAACATCGAGTGGTACGACACAACGAGGTACACGCCATGCAGAGGTGTGCGCGTGCCCGAGGCTGTCAAAAAAAGGCTGTTGCTGTGAGAAAAACAAAACAAAAAAACCTAAACCAAATTAAAACAGCACCTGTGACAACCACCTAACCCCAACACTAACTCGGACCGTGTTTCATTCCGTTAAATCGCTTTTTATCGCTTCTTTTAAAACAGCAACCTCGCACTCAGGTTATCACGCGCATGCGCATACAGAGTCTTACTGTACCTCGACAACGCGTGTACCTTGTTATGTCGTATCAAACGGGAACCGAAAAGTCGTCTGTTTGGCTCAAAGCCAAGAAAAGCTCCTTTTCTCCCATAACGTCTTCACATAAGCTGCTTCCGTTTTGTTGTCGTTTGCCTTCTCTGATCACCTACAAAGGGGAAGGGGACGTGGGAGGGAGGGAGGGAGTGGTGGTGATGGTGGTGGAGGGGGGGCTCGAGACTTTTTCAAGTCTTCTTGTTGACCGCAAAAGCAAGTGGTTGGTATATGGAAGGTCATGGGCATCAGCTGTGTGACAGGGAGATGAGTTGGCCATTTTGGTTCAGTGGCCGCTGAACAAGGTGTAACAGTTTATGCTTCAGCCTCCAAAACTCGACCTCAAACACGAGGTAGCCCGCGTCCTGACCCTAACCAGGGCTGTGTACCAGAGAACATGTGATTTCTCGGGCTGAACTGTGAACTGGTTAAGAACGAAGCACGATTCTGCTTCAGCGTAAGACTGTCACACTAAAGCTGCGATGGAAATTTCTGGGCGTTCTCAGTGTCTGTCTGTCCGTCCGTCTGTCTGTCTTGTCCACCCACTCATCCACGTCTAAGGTAAAGAGTAGTTTCACTCGGTCCTTACCTTAATGGCTCGGCGTAGCTGTCGAAGAGACCCCGGAGGCTCTCACAGTATGTCTGCTCCGATTCCAACATCTCTGTTACAATCTTCAGTCGCTCGTCTGGGAAAAAAATACTGACGTGAAACGGTTAAAAAAAAAAAAAAAAAGCTTAATAGCACGGCTGTATTACAGGCAAAAATTTGTATGCAAAATACTGCAGCAAGAGTCGGAAGACGCTGGCCAATTATTGCGCCTGGGTATAATTATGTGCCCTTGTGTGCAGGAGGAGACAACTACCGTAAACCGCTAAATAGACCGCCTGCTACACATGTCCACCAGTGAGTTGAGTCAGTGAGAAAATGAGAGTCGTTACACAAAAAGAGTTATCTCCAATAATTTTTATTCCAATTCTGGTCTCGACTAGTGATAAGTGCAAAAGTGATAAGTGATAGTGCAAAAAGGCTCGATTCATTCTGCTGGAGTTTTGAGTTATAAGTTGTAACACCGGCCGCTGGTCATTTGCGGATCTGATGGCAGCTTAGTGTGCGACGAAAGTGCAGTGATGGTGATATGATTTATTACAATTATTTATTACTATAGTATAAAGGATATGATCAGTGGTGTACCCCCCCCCCCCCCAAAAAAAACAAAAACAAAAAAACACACACAAAAACAGATGTGTGTCAGTGTGTGTGTGGTGTGTGTGCGTGCGTGCGTGCGTGCGTGCGTGCGTGCGTGCGTGTGAGTGAATGCTTCTTCAATGTTGCGCAACAGCCAAAGAAAAATAAAAGCCACCTAAAGGGAAGCAAGCCACAAAACTGAAAGGCCCAAAACTCGGTCGATGAGTTTGACCCCCTGATAGCAGGCGACAAATGAGAAGGTCAGGGGAGATAAAAGCGCCGGAATATCAAATGCCAGACCCCTATTTTCGTGGGGCGCGTGGGTGGTTTGTACGTGTTGTGCTATCCGACCGCCGCCTCCCGGCATATGCTGCGGTACCTCCCTACCGTGCAGACAAAGAGCACCTTTACATGGGTGGGGAAGAGGAAATCTGACATAGTTCAAGGACAGAGAAGCACGTCAGGGATATCTCTAACTATTCAGGTCCACCCCCTCCAAAATAATAAACAAAGATGTATTCTATCCACACACCCACCACCCCACCTCCCTTACTCCCCACATTGTCTTAGCACCTTTAATTAATTTAGAAGCTCACCGTCCATCTCTAGGTAAAGTATGTTAGTATGTGTGTGTGTGTGTGTGTGTGTGTGTGTGTGTGTGTGTGTGTGTGTGTGTGTGTGTGTGTGTGTGTGTGTTCTGTAAAGCCTAGAAATGTCGGAAGGTGAGCCTCAGTTTAACTCATTCTACGCGGACTACGACTATAGTAGTAAAAAGAGTTCATTTGCAGCGCACCTGGAGTTGTAACAGTCAGACAGAAATTTCGTTTTCTAATTTATATCGGTGTAGATGAATTTAGTCCCTTAGAATCGGTGTTTCTTCACGTTGGTTCCCGTCGGGTACCCTTTTTATGTAGTTCATGCCAGACACATGATGGTAGTGCTAATGTGGAAAGGGTTAACTGTCCGTACACTATAGCGGTTTATCTGTGAGCAGTGTGGTGTGGTGGTGTCTACCACTGTACAACTTTAAACAAAAGAAAATGTCTTCTGTGAAAATTAGAAATGGCGGGGTGGGCCTCTACCTCTAACCCTTCCCAGTACCCACCTATCTGTGCGGAGTGTTCAGCCACAGCCTGCAGGTGCTGCAGCAGGTTCTCGTGGGAGCGAGAACGGATGGGCCCGCCGGAGTCGAGACGCAGGAACTGCTTGGTGGAGGCCACGATGACGCGGTAGCTGCTCACCCGCTCCTCCATCATAGCCGCCCCAACCAGCGTCTTCAGCTCCGCCTCATTCTCACCCGTCACCTGGGAAACAAAAAGAGAGGAAGGGTGTGATTGGTTGTTGCTATAACGACAGGTCGGCTGGGCTAACGGATCGCGTGCGCTACGAGAGGAGAAGTATCATTGGTTGTTGCTATAGAGACAGGTCAGGTGCGCTATGAGAGGTGAAGCGTCATTGGATGTTGTCATGGTGACTTTGTTCTGTCCCGGGTAAGTCTCCAGTACGATCCGTTGTCAACTGCAGACCATTGAAGTACACGCCCCTTCTAATTATGCGCGAGGTAGCCAAGAAGAGGCTTGTACTTTGAAAACAGTGAATAAAATCATACGAGAACAAACAACAACAACAAAACAAACAAACAAACCCAAATCATAAACCTGCCACTAAGTTAACGTTATCAGTAACCACAACTACAGTTTCGTTGCGTTTCACTCGCTTATTAATTGTCTTTGAAAGGGCAGCCTCGTTTTAACTACCATTGCACATGCGCATACCTAGACGGGGCACCTACTTCCGCTTTGGTCGCATGAGCTGTCATCCAAAGAAACCATAAATACCCATACTAAAACCGAGAGATAAAGATTCTGCACAGCCACACTTCAACAGAAGCCAATATTGTAACAATAGTTTTGTTGTTGTTAATTATCAAGAGAAAATATCGGTTTACTAAACGCTACGAAATTATCAAAACATATCGTTAGACTAAACAATAACTTTATTCTTAAATCTTGCCATGTCGTATTGTCTGGTTGTATTTCGGGCAATTTCCCTTTCAGAGATGAATAAAGTCTCTTCAATTCAATTCAATTCAATTCAATTCAGTTGAATGCAGTACACACTCAACAGCCTTACTTGCAGTTTAGGGGTGATCTACAGAGGAAATCCAGCATACTGTCAGCTCAGACTACCCCAGTGCAACTGAACAACTACCATTTTGAAGAGGCGAAATACTCTATCACTCATGATCTCAGCAGTCGAGTGGTTCTAACACCACAAAAAACATGACAGGCCACAAAAGCCAAGTACTGAGCGATTAGAGTCAAGTCCACTTAACAGTTCTGTTTTTGCGACAGCCACATCCCTCAAGGCCCGTGCACGACCACTGCCCAAATCGGCTGAAATAAGCCTAGAGTGCCCGCTCTAAACTAAAACTCTTTCGCGCATGTTATATATTATATACTTGCTGGGGGGAACACGCCCAGTGCTTATGGATTGCATTTTATGTGACAGAGTTAAGAAGGCAATATACGTGAGAGTATGATACCCTGGGGTTTTTGCAGCCTGCTTTTAAGTGTCGTAACTGCATTTATTTTTTGCATTTTGCCTTGCGTGGGGCGGTAGTGTGTTAGGTAGAGTGGTTAAACGTGCAAGTTCGCATTTTGCGCTTTGTGTGTGTGGTGTGTGTGTGTGTGTGTGTGTGTGTGTGTGTGTGTGTGTGTGTGTGTGTGTGTGTGTTGTTACGAGACTGATTACTTATTTACTTGTTCATTTTTTAAAATTACTTTTTTCTGTAAAGCGCTTTGAGCTCTTAGAAGATTTGGAGCTATATCATCATCATCATCATCATCATCATTCCAAAATAATTAGAGTGCACAGAAGACTTGGAACAGTTGCGCTAGTGACTGCAAATGCACACTTGAAATAACCCATCTTTGCGATCTGTTGAGCTCTGAATACAACACGCCGACGTGCCCTGGCCGCGCGGACTTGAATTGAAACTGGCCGAAGCTCTGCCAGCCAGTGACTGTTAGCAGCCCCAACACGGAAGCCTGCGTTCGGTTTGTGATTGAGCTTTGTGTTGGCTAAATGCCAGCCTACGGCTACACAACGGTAACAGCTTCCGGTGCAGATAGTGACAATTCGGCTAAATACAGAACAAAATTTTTGCCCCTTTGTGAATTTGGGTGCAGACGTAGTAAAAAAACAAAAACATGGCAATCTACGGAGAGGGTTCCACTCCCCTGTTGATTCTACTTGTATACTTGTGCTGAGCGGGTGATCGATAGTTTATGAGGTTTACACGATTTATGGAGGGAGTTACTACGTTTATCCTGGTTACCCGGAAGAAAACAGCTGACTCAAAATGGTCTCTGATTGTTCTTGGCTGTTGTCCTAGGGCGAGCGAGGGACACACACAAACACACTGGCACACACACACACACACACACACACACACACACACACACACACACACACACACACAACACAACGCAACACAACACACACACACACACACACACACACACACACACACACACACACACACACACACACACACACACACACACACGCACGCACACACGCACGCACACGAGAGAGAGAGAGAGAGAGAGAGACTGACTGACTGACTGACTGACTGACAGACAGACAGACAGACAGACAGATACAGAGAGTCGTCAATTTTCGCAGATCACTACTGAACATCTACGTGTAGATACCATTTCAGTCCACGCCGAAAATGACACCTTTCCTCGGCCATTATCACGGCAATTTTCCATACAACGATCGCCTCCCACCCCATTCTCACGTGTACTGAAATTACGCCTTCAACACAACAACTGATCCGAGGTATACAATATACAAGACGACAAGCTTCACCTGGGCCTACGTTATACTCACCGGTGTGGTCACGTGGTACTTCCCTCTGCGGTGATGCATTTTTCGGACACTTTCGCCGACCACTTATCGCGCTATTGACATCTCGCAAATGGCGAACCGAAACAATCTGTCGACCAACCTGCCTACTTCAAAGTGTTTCCCTTCCTTCCGTGTGGTGAGGAAGTCATATTGAACAGGTGTAATCGCCAAAAGGCAGACGATCTTTTTTTTTTTTTTTTTTTTTTTAGCAGGCACACTATTTCAGAGTCACACACACAACTCTTTAACGGTTCCGTCAGCACAGAAGTATTGTTGTGATAAAATAAGCAAGAAATTCGCGTCTGTCAATCACTGCAGTATCTGAGTCTGTTTCCGCGTGAAATACCATTGTGTTATGATCATTATTATTATTACACCAGGCTGTAGCCTAATCGATGGAACTAAAGCCGGCAGGGGAAAATGACGTCACTGCAGAGCAATGACAGTACAGTTGCACCCTTTAGAAACGCCCCTTTCTTGCCAAACTGACATCCCGCGAGATTTAACAGTCCAAAGCACCTCGGTTAATCAACTGAGGTTCAGCTTGCAGTAAAATTCAAAAGAAGATTTCTTATTATTATTTGCGCTACTGTCTGTCTGTCTGTCTGTCTGCCTGTCTGTCTGTCTCTTTCTCTCTGTCTGTCTGTCTGTCTGTCTGTCTCTCTCTCTCTCTCTCTCTCTCTCTCTCTCTCTCTCTCTCTCTCTCTCTCTCTCTCTCTCTCAGGAGAACTTCACTTAGGGAGAATTCCAAACTTCTGTTACAAGGCCAAAACTTCCATTGTTTTCCAATAAAGTTATTTCAATTTCAATCTCTCTCTCTCTCTCTCTCTCTCTCTCTCTCTCAGAAGAAGAAGAAGAAGAAGAACTTCACTTAGAGAACATTCCAAACAAACGTTATAGGCATGCTTTCTTCGTGATAAAAAAAAAAAAAAATGATATCACATGACTGTCGCTTTCAGCTACATGCTAATTCTTCCCGAGGCAGGACCTGAGACTTCATCCGTGTATATAATAGCCACTTTTTAATTACCGCCTATGTTCAATCCGATATTGTCACTCGGCTCACAGGTTATACATATTAACTGTCACGCAATACAGAAGGACGTAATGACATGCCCTTTTTTCCCCTGAATAAAGCGCAGTGAAAAGAGAGCATTATTTTGTTCAGTGATTTATTTTATTGTTTGTTGTTCTTGTTGGTGCTGTTGTTGTTTCAAATCAAGTGAAATCCGTATTTTTCTTGCATTTCGGACATGATGTTATATTCTGTGATTTTTTTTTTCTAATATGCATGAGAGCCAATGATTCAAAGAAACATTTGTCTGTGATGTCAGGTTTTATCCAGAAATGCGAAACGTTCTGAGCCATTTTCTTACCCTTTTATTTGTTTTAATAGATTTAGACACGTCCATACAGTTGTACTACGTCCGTGCTAGCAAGAATGTCTGAGTGGTTTTCTGTGAAAAACGGCCTGTTGTTGTCGTTCTTCTTATTCTTCTTAGTGTCGTCGTCAGTCGTTGTTGTTGCTGTAGTAGTAGTAGTAGTAGTAGTAGTAGTAGTAGTAGTAGTAGTAGTAGTAGTAGTAGTAGTTGTTGTTGTTGTTGTTGTTGTTGTTGCTGTAGTAGTAGTAGTAGTAGTAGTAGTAGTTGTTGTTGTTGTTGTTGTTGTTGCTGTTGCTGTAGTAGTAGTAGTAGTAGTGATAATAATAATAATAATAATCGTAGTAGTAGTAGTAGTAGTTGTTGTTGTTGTTGTTGTTGTAGTTGTTGTTGTTGTTGTTGTTGTTGTTGTTGTTGTTGTTGTCGTCGTCGTTCTTAATATTGCCAACAGACGGCATTTACCGATGTTCACTTGAGACAAGTCTATATTCAGAACTCAGCGCAAAAGACGCGTGGATCTACTGGACAGGTTTTACTGTTTCCAATGGGGTACGTGTGGACGACTGACAGATCAGGCACATCTACCCCAGGGTGGAGGGCCACAGGTGAGCACGCGCTGACAGTCGTGTGTACACACAGCTGATGCGCGTGCCATGACCGTTCCGTCATAGGCCACTGACCAAACACGCCGCTTAAACACGTACACAGACACACAGCCAAATATGCGTGTAATTTAGACTGGCAAGTCACAGATACAGAAACAGATACTTAAAAAGACGTGAAACTGAAAGTCTAGTTCAAAGTGGAATACAAAGCGACACTGACATGCCGGTAAGATTTGTCAGTCTTCGAACCGATGAGATGAAGCGTTATTACCGGTATCAGCAAAAGGGACTTGTGAACTAATCAAATCAGTAACACGAACAACAGCCGAAACTGATCACAAACGCACCATAAAAGCCAGAAGAAGTACACGATAATTATAACAAGTTATATAGGAGTCTGTCTATATAAAATTTCATCAACATCTAGATTCTGTCTATATAAAATTTCATCAACATCTAGATTGTGACTGAGCGGGTTTGCCGTTCAGTTGGCTGGGTGTTGTTGTTGTTGTTGTTGTTGCTAATTTTTTTTTGGCAGGGGTGGGGGGGTGGGGGGTGGTGGTGGTGGTGGTGGTCCTGATCGGTTTTGTTGTTGTTGTGGTTTGTTTTTTAACCTCTCAATAACTGTTTTAGACGAACCAAGGCACGTAACTCATATGACTACAGAGAGAGAGAGAGAGAGAGAGAGAGAGAGAGAGAGAGAGAGGGTGGGTGGGTGTTTGGGGGTTTAACGTCCTTTTCCACCACATAGGAGAGAGAGAGAGAGAGACAGACAGACAGACAGACAGACACACACACACACACACACAGACACACAGACAGACAGAAAGACAGGCAGAGAGAGAAACAGAGAGAGAGAGACAGACAGACAGACAGACAGACAGAGACAGACAGACAGACAGAGAGAGAGAGACAGACAGACAGACAGACAGACAGACAGACAGACAGACAGACAGACAGACAGACAGACAGACAGACAGACAGAGCGCGTGTGTATACTTCAGAGATCATTACTTTTCTCTCGCTAACACATAACTCAACGCGTCTGTTACACGAACAGTACAACCACGAAAACCAAGGAAACGCCAAAAGCAATGACAGTCGGATAATTATTCCCTCGTAGGTCAGTGTATCAGCACGTCAGCTGTAGATCCATCATTCTTACAGAGGACGGCCATTCGTCAAACTGGGCGCGTGTCCAGTTCAAAGGACACGGAAAACCTCGGTCTTGTGACCGTCTCACTTGCAATCGTACTGACCGAACAACTGGCCTATAGGATAAGCCGTTTTGGGGACAGACTTACCCTGGGCTCGCATGTAGAAGTCGGGGTTAGGGAGTTTACCACCGGGTTAGAGTCTAACCTCAAACTGAACTAGTTCTAGGGATAACTTTTTTTTTTTTTTTTTTTTCTTTTTTTTTAAATCAGGAAGCGGGTCCATTCCAGCAATGTGCCGTTTATAGAAGGATTTTTGTCTTTCTTTCTTAGCTGTTTTTTTTTTTTATTTCATTTTGTTTTGGGGTTTCTTTTGTCCTAGTCTGGATTAGGCCCGTAGCCGTGGGTTATATTATCCTCGAGTTTTACATACGGGCCCTGGATAAATTACCCTTGGACAAACCCCTAAGACAAATCCCTGGTTTTTAGGTGGGAAAATTGTCCCGTGAAGAGTAGTCCCACCAACAACCTCAGACCAAAAACTTTTTTTTTCTTTTTCTACGCTTGCCCGTAAGCTTTACAAAATCCAGTTTGTGTTTTGAAACAGATGAGCATGTTTTGGAACAGTAATGCTTGAAACAGCCTACCTTAATCATTGGTAGAACTGTGAATGCAAAACACTGTCGGAGCAGGCTGTGCGAGAGAAGTTCAAAATCCCCACCAAGTAAGTTTGGGGTTGCGCACTAGTGGCCTAACAAAAAAAAAAAAAGAAAAAAAAGCATCAATTTAAATTTGGCTTATTAATGGGAGTGTTGCGCTTTGATAATACTCGTGTTTGCTGCAATAACAGCCGTCAAGGAACCGTTAATCTTGCCTGATTTTCGCCAAAACCGGAAAAAGAGTAACACGTGTGGCCGGATACTCGAGTGGGTGGGTGGGTGGGTGTTTGGGGGTTTAACGTCCTTTTCTACTACATACGGGTGATATCAAAGACGCGGCAACGATGAAAAAGCCAGCACAAATATTTGGCCCCAGCCGGGATACGAACTCACGACCCGAGCATTAGAAGTCCAACGCTCTACCAGTCGGCCACCCCGGCTCCCCCCCCCCCCCCCCCCCCCTCCCCCCCCCCCCCCCCCCCCCCCCCCGGATACTCGAGCACGGTACGAAATGTTAAGGTTGAAATTTGCCTGCAAGGCATAAACCGTGAATTCCATAGAACACTGGTTAAAATGCAAGTAAATCCTACCTTAAATGAAAAGTTACAATCCATTCTGGCCCAGCACACACTGCTCGCGTTGTTTCGGAAACAAACTTGACACACAGGAAGCGTTCAATACAGCGACGCCATAATTGTGGAGCAATCCCGGCAGTGCCTTTAGCTAGAATAGGGCGCAAAACAGCAGTAGGAGATGTGGACGCACACAGCAGACTGAGGGTGGAGGCAAGGTAAATACAACAGACAAGGTACGTTCCAAGGTTGTGCACATACTGACACGCACATGCGCGCACTTTCTGATCTTTCCAGCCACCAATATCTACCCACCACCCACCTCCACACACAGATGCATGCACGCACGCACGCACGCACACAAACATACACACGCGCACGCACGCACGCACACGCGCGCGCACCGGCACACACACACACACACACACACACACACACACACACACACACACACACACTTCTTTTTTCCCTCCCTCCTCCTGCCCCACCTCCCCCCCCCCCACACACACACCATCCCCTCATCATCATCCCTCACTACCCACAATCCATGCCCATGTGTTCAATAGGTGGACCCCATAAACGCAACAGGACGGTGCCGTGTATCTGGGATCCCCTGCCTGATCTGGTGTTTTGGACAAGAGAGAGAGAGAGGTGGGGGGGGGGGGGATAGAGAGGCGGTACGGCACAGAGCAGCACGGCCCTGCAACCTTTGTGAATCTTGTGAACACCTGCAGCTGGAATTCCGATGGTTCCTGATCATAGCACTAGGTTCCGGTGCTTATACTGACACATCGTCTGTGTCTACCCGGAGAAACGAAGTCGGAACGACTGACAGACAGCGAAAGAGAAAAGAAATAGTTGAACTCTAACAGTTACGTCAGACATTTCGGCGTCTGATATCCAGAACGGCAAGTCATTCATTGACCTTTGGACACGACAGCTTGGACAGGCTTGTAAGATCTTCACACTTGCTACGCGTCGACAGACCTGATTTTAAATCCTGGCGGATCTGGGCTTACATGCACGGTCACTGATGACTAGTACACGTTACAGGCGTATTACGCCTTCATGCACAACATGACAGCCACGGGACACAACAAACCATCAGGGGTCATCGTTCAAACTGCGTGTAAACTAGCCAAGGGAGAAAACCCGTCATGTTCCCGTCACGTCTCCCCTGAGGATCATCCCTGGGCTCTTGTAAGAGTTTTAATGTCTAAGCTGACCGGGTGACCTCATGTTTGATCAGACTAGCCAAGGAGGTCGTCTTGTTCAGCAGTTTTCTGAATTATGTTAAACGGACACGGTTTCCCAATTCACAGCTCGAACCGAGCTGCTTATGGCGATAAAAATATGATGCTGTACCATACAGCCACAAAATTGTAGCTTTCTACGGCCCGTTGTCGCTGACATGTATAAGCCGCAATGTGATGTTCTGATCGGTCATATCACGGGGTTACTTAGCGTTCCAAAGCAAAATGTTCCTGTACTGGCAGATCCACTTTGATCAAAGGAAAACCCAGACAGCTCAAACACAATGTTTGGGAAGCTCATTGATTCAGTATCTGCTGCATCTGCTGGGGTCTTCTCCGGGTACTCCGAGTTCCTCCCCCTCTGCCCTGGTAATGTTCATCCCACATTAATTCAAAATTCATGCAGTTCTAACTTCCGAAACGTAAATAGCAGAGCTCACCTCTCGCACAATGTGATTGAATGTGTTGACATCCCATGTGCTGATATCCCAAGTGTTGATATCCCATGTGTTGATATCCCATATATTGATATCTCATGTGTTGATATCCCATGTGTGAGAGAATGATGAGAGTGATCACGGAGTTTGAAACAAAATGGACGGGCGTTTTTCCGGTGCAATGCCGCTCCAAATCATTGCACCGACAATCAGCGGGTTCCCACGCCATAACACCACGTTTTTCCAAATTCAAAACGCCATAGCACCGGGTGGGTTGGTGGGTGTTTGGGGGTTTAACGTCCTTTTCCACCACATAGGGTGATATCAAAGACGGGGCAACGGTGAAAAAGCCAGCACAAATATTTGGCCCCAGCCGGGATACGAACTCACGACCCGAGCATTAAAAGTCCAATGCTCTACCATTCGACCACCCCGGCTCCCGAAAAAAAACAACCGCTTTGGAGTTTCAGTTGTCGGTTAGAACGATTAGAAGGGGCCGTTTACCACCCAGAAACCAGCTTGTACTAATACGTGACTACAATCTAAAGATGTATATATACTCATGTTTTGAAATATCGGATTTACATGAGAGCAAACTCGAAGAGTCGAAACTCTTAAAAGCGGTGTAGCAATGGAAAAAAGGTGGCCCATTTTGATTACTCTCCCCCCCCCCTCCCCCCTCACCCCATGGTAATTCACGGCGTTTTCTTCTTCTTCCTCGAACACTCAGACAGGCACGCCAGTAGACTGAGTAGTCCTGATGAAGGCTGCAGTCCGCCGGAGACACTCAGCCGGGCCGACGATCTTCTCCCATTCACGGCGTTTTCAACCCAAGCATTTGAGTAAAGCGCTTATATAATACAAATTATTATTATCATTATTTTTATTAATTAGCACGCTGGGAGTTGCTCATACTAAGTTTTCTCTCACCCTCTAGGGGTTTGCGTTTCACAGCTGGACTGAACGGCCGACCTTGCTTACTGTAGGGCGTGGACTTCAATTCCCGACAGAGTTTTAAAAAAAAGGAGTCTAAACATTTTCTTTTGTAGCTCTCTGTCCGGGGAGGCCGATCAGAAGCGCAAATCTCTCTCTCTCTCTCTCTCTCTCTCTCTCTCTCTCTCTTTCTCTCCCATTAGCTAACAAATAACCGATAATAATGAAACAGCAGATACCATATGTTACATTATTTTATATGCACCTACTAGCGCATGCATGGGATAGTGTGTGTGTGTGTGTGTGTGTGTGTGTGTGTGTGTGTGTGTGTGTGTGTGTGTGTGTGTGTGTGTGTGAAGTTTCATTTTCCACTCTAAAGTATGTTTGAACGTTGAATTTTTCTTCTTTTAAGCGTTCACTGAAAACTGGTCACAAGACCAAAACTTTCACCGTTTTCAATATGAAATTATTTCTCTCTCTCTCTCTCTCTCTCTCTCTCTCTCTCTCTCTCTCTCTCTCTCTCTCTCTCATCAGTCATTTGTTGCTGACCGGTCAGTGGGACAGTTGCTACCGACAGTCGACATGCGAATGGCCCTGCAGTTCTCTGTCTGCCGTCCCCTAGCCAACGTCACGACGCTAATGTAAAAATAACAAATCTGGAACAATGATGTAGTGAGCATGACAGCTCACCTAAAAATACATCTTTCTCTTTGGCCTAAAATAGAAACACACACGCACACACGCACCTATACAGTTGACTGCTTGGTTGGTTGCAGATTTGAAAGTGCCCCGTGTCTACGCAGCTTGAGGCAGGAAGTGCCCCGGGTCTACGCAGCTTGAGGCAGGAAGTGCCCCGGGTCAATGCGACCTGAGGCTCGAATGCCCCGTGTCTTAGCATTTGAAGCTGGAAGTGCCCCGGGTCTAAGCAGCTTGAGGCAGGAAGTGCCCCGGGTCAATGCGACCTGAGGCTCGAATGCCCCGTGTTTTAGCATTTGAAGCTGAAAGTGCCCCGGGTCTAAGCAGCTTGAGGCAGGAAGTGCCCCGGGTCAATGCGACCTGAGGCTAGAATCTTAGCATTTGAAGCTGGAAGTGCCCCGGGTCTAAGCAGCTTGAGGCAGGAAGTGCCCGGGTCAATGCGACCTGAGGCTCGAATGCCCCGTGTTTTAGCATTTGAAGCTGGAAGTGCCCCGGGTCTAAGCAGCTTGAGGCAGGAAGTGCCCCGGGTCAATGCGACCTGAGGCTAGAATCTTAGCATTTGAAGCTGGAAGTGCCCCGGGTCTAAACAACTTGAGGCTAGAAGTGCCCAGGGTCTAAGCAGCTTCAGGCTAGAAGTGCCCCGGGTCTAAGCAGCTTGAGGCTAGAAGTGCCCCGCGTTTGAGCAGCTTTATGCGAGAAATGCCCAGGGCCAATGCAGTTGAGGCTCAGTAGAAGCGGTGGGTGGGTGGGTGTTTAGGGGTTTAACGTCCTTTTCCACCACACAGGGTGATATCAAAGACGGGGCAACGATGAAAAAGCCAGCGCAAATATTTGGCCCCAGCCGGGATCGAACTCACGACCCGAGCATTAGAAGTCCAACGCTCTACCATTCGACCACCCCGGCTCCCCTCAGTAGAAGCGCAGTCCGGGAGTCAAACAAGCCGGGGAGTACATAAGACTGCTTCCACGGACTTTCACTACAAGCATTTCTGGTTTTGTAAAAACATGGAGAGCTAAAAAAAAAATTGAAATAACCACAGTGGAAACGTACAATACGTTAGTTTTTTTCTGAACGTTCTCACAACCCAGTCACATCAGATTCCGCGGTATCCGCTTTATGTGAATTGAAACTCATGCAAACCCGGCCAACCTTGCATTGAGAAAACACCCCATACTACAGCAAACCGTGAGACCCACATTATGTTGATCTGTACGACTGACTGACGGTATTTATCTACTTTATAATTACGCACCAAGCGAAGCTTACCTGGGATGTCTCGAGTTAACATTTTCACAGGCTCCTTTTCACAAGTTCAGCTTGTCCCATAATGGTGTAGTTCTCCAGTGACACGGACTCCTGGCGTGAGGTGCATACATGTACACCGTGAAATCCTCTGTGAACGGTACATTCCTGTTGTGGATGTGTGCAAACCTCACATTGAAGAAAACCCAGGGAACTGCTGCTGTATTCTCACATCCGGTCCACACTGTGTCCGAGATGACTCGCTGAACTAACGAAAGATTAAAGTATACACTAGTTTGTCCCAAACTGACTGGACTTCAGTGTCCGGACTACGCACTATGAGTATTTTGAAGACACTTCAGACAGCTATAGGTGTTTGCGATCGTCTGTGTCTCGCTTCGTAAAGAACACTGACTGTTTTCACTTGACTGGACTGTGGTATGCTTTTGAAGAGCACTGTCATTTATTCTGATCTTTCTAGCTGAGGTTTGTTCTCCTCAAAGTCTCCACTCCTGAAAGTATCAAAATCATCGGCTATCCGGTAATCTCACTTGCAAAAAAATTAAACGTATGGTGTTTTCAGACTGGAAAAAACAAAATCATCTGATAATGAAAACACCGACTACTTTCGAGAAAAAAAAAACATTTTTCAAGCGAAACACGTTGCCAAACCTCAAGTGAAGCTCTGTGTATTCCTTGTCACTATACGCTGTGTCATCTTCCGTACGTATCTCAAGAACGAGGCTCAAGCACCACACTGTTATTTGAATCCTCAATGCTTCGCAAGCAGTCAAACAAGCACTGCATCTGTCGTTCACGAAACTTGTCAAAAGTTGATTGGTTGGTTGGTTGGTTGAGGATTCTAACGTCTTTTATTCCACCACATAAGAATTATATCAACGACGATGCAACGAGGAAACAGCCAGCACAAATTTGGGGCTTTCAACCAGGATTCGAACTCACAACCCGAGGATTGGCAGCCCGGCCAACTCTCCACCAGCTAGACTATCCCAGTTCCTCACTTGTCAGAAGAATTGGCGAAAGTAAAACACAAACACAAACACACACACACACACATGCACAAAGTCCACGTCGTTTGTAGTGAAACATCACACAGGCATCTGTCCTTTGACAGAGGCGTTCTACAACTGGCCGTCCCGGTCCCCCCTGACAAGGAAAACACACAACTACTGACGTTTGCTGCCCCCGGGGGGGAGGGGGCTAATGATCCTGCGCACGGGCCACAAGCAGTGACGAAAAGACCTTGTCAACCCTCCAGTCGGTCATTTTCTTCTCTTTCTAGTGTGCTGTCTCGTAGGTTTAGTTCGGCGCTGTCCACAGGCTTTTGAGTTTTGCCGTGTAGTAAGCAGTGCACTGTGCCGTAAGGTGGCTCTGCAGGCTGACAGCCGTATGTTCGCCGACTGTCAACATGTGCACACAGCAGCAAGTGAACGCCGGGCAAGCTAATGCTAACCTGCCGGTCGCCCGAGGGACCTGTTGGTAAAGATCACCTGTCTTGGCGACTTGGCGTGTCGGTAAGGCAGCAACGCGGTGTCAAATTAAAACCCATTTTACCAACAAAAACGCATGCCAGAAGCATCCACAGTTATCAAAGTGCACTCTCTTACTTGAAACCTGTATGTCCCCAGAAAAAAAATCACAAAACCGGACGCAACAGAAAGAGGCCCCTTTATAAAGAACGAATGAAAACAAAGCATCATAATAATACAAAATTAATATGTGTAAATGTCTTCTCAGTCCAGAAGCAGCGGTCTTTGGCAAAGCGGACTATTTTGATCTGAGCTAACACAAGTCTGAATTTAGTATGTAATTCTGATAATTATGCGTAACAGGCCGGTGTCAGCTTTTTCCTCGTGAAACTAAGGATTGAAAGAGATCATTTGACAGTGTTTACACACCCGGAAATTTTCTGATGATGAGTCCAGGCAAAACTGGCGTTAAAGCAGAACCAATGCCCATTCCGATACCAGCGTTGAGCGATTTGGCCTGAAGTTTCGATTACGTGAAAGACAAGGGAATCTGGTGTAGTGGTTAAGGCATCCGACCTCGGATCCTGAGCCGCCTGGTTCGAATGGCTTGAATGGCCTTTTTCCTTTCCAAATCGAGTCCAAATCACGTGCAGACTTGTTTACGGTACCTGTCCTGCCCTTGTGTATACACGCACGCACAAATACCAAGTGAGCACGCAAAAAAAATCACATGTGCATCTTTCGAAGAAGAGTAGGCTGTGGCCGGTGTCGTGATAAAAAGAAATACTGTCACATGAACCAGAGTGAATAGCAGAGTGAAGGTTTGCATATGAAGTAGCGCCTAGCGGCAGCAGGCTTTCGCTATTTCGTCCTCAAGCCCTGCAGCGCCATGAGCATTTCAGAAGAGATCTACCATACCATACCATACCATACCATACCATACCATACCATACCATAAGAGGCACTAGAATTTGTATCTAGTTGTTTTGATTTGTGGTTATTGTTGTTTTTGTTTTGCTTTTTGTTGTTGACAAACTACAATCGCAAAGACGAGTCCGGGGATTTTTTTTTTCGCGTATGGAAAGATCAGTACGGGGTACTACTTGCGTACGCAAAGGTGAACGTAGTTTATTTTTGTGAATATCAGACTGACTTCACTGTAAGTGGAACTATTGTTTAAAAAAAAACAAAAAAACAGACGAACAGGGGCAATTTAATGACAAACCTTTGTTGAAATCTTTGCACTAATTTTCCACTCAAGAACAACCAGTGTAAGTTTCGAAAACTATATAAATTAACTTGACTGAAACTGATCGTTTCTAAACGTCTTCCATAACCTCACTAATTAATTAGGTACAACTCTGCATGCACAAGGGGAGCTGGAATAGCCGAATGGTAGAGCGATGGACTCGTGTTCGAATCCCGGTCGGGGCCAGGTATTTGTACTGGCCTTTTCCTCGTTGCCCCGTCTTTGATATGACCCTTACATACTGGAAAAGGACGTTAAAGTCCCAGACACCCACCCACCCCGCACCCCTGCATGCAGACAGCAACACATACGGCCTTTTAGGACAGGTTCCACTCTCCTATTGCTTCTTCTCAGACCAAGTGGGTCGGGACTAAATCGGAACATGAGAAGTGGACTAGTCCGTGACTTTCATTAACACAGGCACACCGGCAATCGGATTAGCTGTGTTCCGCTTCATGTGGGTCACCTCACCGGACACCAGCAAACCCAGTATACGTGGACGTAGCCAGCAGACTGACTGATTGACTGATTGACTGGGACATGCCCTCTCCGGACAAAACCCGTTATGTGCTGGTGGATATTATATATAGCTTTAAGCGGTGTATATATCTTTAAGTGATGTGGCTGATATCGATATATATAAAACTGAAAATTAGAATAGGTATTGGGTGGCGCTGCACCGCGGCGACGCGCTTCCCCCGAGGGAAGCAGACCGAATATCCCGAAAGGCTCAATAAAGTATAAAATATATATTAAAAAAAACCACACCACCAACAACAACGTCTCTGAAGCTGGAAAGAGATGGAACTGAAGAGAATACACTTTTTTGCAGAAGACTCAAGTTGATCGGTTGGCTGTTAAGGAGTTTAACGCCCTCGTGTGGCGCAAAAGGTGCTTAACATTCCTTTTCTTGATATATATTAAATATGGGGCAACGAGGAAACAGACAGCACAAATAATTATATCAGCCGGGAATCGACCTCAAGACCCCAGCACTGAAAGTAGGCTCCTCTGCCGCTCGACTATCCCGGCTCCCCGATAACTCAAGGGTTATATTATCTGGACAGACTTTGTTTGTTTGTTTGTTTGTTTGTTTGTCAAGCATATCGTAACGCTGCCGTTCCGGTCTGAAAGCACTCGTTTTGACAGTGAAGGTAAGCTGAGCTTTTGTTGAAGCAATAAAAACTACGCTTAAACGAGTAAATCGCATACAGACACTTCAAACAACAACAACAAAAACAACAATAAAACCTCCTGAGGTAGTCCACATCCTTGATGACACCTATTTCGCCGAAAAAACAAAAAGGTTTTAAACAACAGTTCAATTCACCACACCCTACAATTACAATTACAAACGACCAAACTGGACCACGTTCAATACCGGTACGGTCCAAGTATCCGTACGAGTCGACCCAGTAATTCCAATCAAGTCGCATTCTGTCCACGCAGGAAATCACCGTACACCACTGCCTCAACCGGTAATCCAGTACCACGGTACTCACTCGGGCAAGCCGGTAACGCTGAGGTAAATAAACACCAATATTTGATCTGCCCCTCCCAATAGGCGCACTCTCATCGCCTGGGATCGGTATCGGGGAACAAAGCATAGGAAGGTATTAGCCGTCGATACAATCAGTGTGTGTTTGGTTTCGCTTTGGTTGACGCTGTATGTCGCGTAGGCTTGTCCCAGGTCTTACTATTTTGTGGGAAGAAAAAAAGGGCCTAATCGCCATGGACTTCATGAGCACTTTGGTCCTTTTATCATGGGTGACGGATCAGTGTAGTATACTGAAGAGGCTGTGATTAGGACTGACAGGAGTAGAGTGGTAAGGAGAGAAAGAGAGAGAAATCATAACAAAATCAGTCTGAGACAAGGATTTAGCTTGTTTTGGTCTAGTCCTTGCATATCGATGATTATCACTATAAGGAGAGAGGAAAAGCCAATTGCAAAACGAATCTGAGACAGACTAGCCTGTTCAGTCCGGGCTGGCACTTACATGATATAATTATGTTTATCAGTTACAAAAGAGAGAGGGGGAAGGGGGGGGGGGAGAGAGAGAGAGAGAGCGAAAGCCAACCACAACATATGTCTAAGACACGGTTTTAGCCTGTTGTTGTTGTTGTTGTGTTCTTTTGCTGTTGTTTGTTTGTTTTGTTTGTTTGTTTGGTTGATTGTTTTTGTCGTTGTTGTTGTTTTGTCTTGTTCGTTCATCACATTGGTGTTTATCTGTGACAAATAAGGAGAGAGGAAAAACCGACTGCAAAACCAATCTGAGAAGATTTCAGCCTGTTTTCGGTTTACCCCTTGTATCATAACTATTGATGTATTGATATTTATCAGTTACAAATAAGGAGAGAGAGAGAGAGAGAGAGAGAGAGAGAGAGAGAGAGAGAGAGAGACAGAGAGACAGACAGACAGACAGACAGACAGACAGACAGACAGACAGACAGACAGACAGAGAGAGCAAAACCAAAGACAAAACCAGTCTAAGATAAGGCTTTAGTCTGTTTTCCGTCTGGCGTCAGACTTGAGGGCTGTCACGAATGACTTGAATAACATTTCTTCGCTTCACGAGTGCGACTTTGAAGGCTCTTCCCTTGTTATGACACATCTCATGATGTGGATGATTACACGGAAGGCACTACAGGTGCCGCAGTTCCCGGTTCTGGTAAACGCCGGGATATTAGTGACAGGAAGCGTGGAGTGCGGCCCTGTCACGCTGTCTCAAATCACATGGACCTCCATAGCATCATCATACCATTATCCTCATCTTCATCATGAAGCATTTGTAAAAACTGTCCACGCTTCCAAACCCTCAGTGGATTCCACCCCATGACCTAGTCGAAATACCACTGGAGCTGGCCAAGAGTTATAAAAAAAAAATGTTCAAACGACAGCTAAATCACTACTTGAAATGCAAACACCGACCAGATACGTAGTGCAATTGTTGTTTCACTCGTCACAAAAGCTGGAAAGTGAAGTCCGTACGGAACGTATAACATCCAGTTCAATTGTTCACAGCTGAATATACACGCTATCTATTTTACAAAATCTGCTCTATAATGAGGACCCCCCTCACACACACACACACACACACACACACACACACACACACACACACACACACACACACACACACACACACGCTATGTCTAACGTGCAAAAATACCGCGGACGAAATTAGTGTCAAAGCAAACGTACGGTGATCTGACAATGGTCAAAACATGACACTTCACGTCTGACCCAAATGTCTGCGATGTTCCGTACGTGACGGCCCGTATGTGTCAGGTATTTAGGACTATCCTTAGCTGTGCCCCTTTGTGAACCTGGCTGACCGAAGGTTATATAGCTTGTACATGGACAGCGGCGCGAAAGAACAGGACAAAGGGACAGAACTGGGGCGGCCATCATGAGGACAGTTGAGTTGGGTCAGTCAGTCAGACACATTTGTATCAGACTACGCACGCCCACCCATACGCGCACTCATGCCCGCGAATGCGCTCGCGCGCGCACGCACGTACACACACACACACACACACACACACACACACACACACACACACACACACACACACAGGTCTCCTTGCGACAAAAACAGGGGGTTGCCATTATAACACACACACACACACACACACACACACACACACACACACACACACACACACACACACTGTCGCACGCATAACAGCTAGTCCTCAACTATACTGCAAGTAACGATGTAAAAGAAAAACCCAGAAGCACCCCGGCTCACATAATCCTAGTGCATGCGCATTTTGCCGCAATACAGCCAGCGAAAGATCACACACACACACACACACACACACACACACACACACACACACAGAGAGAGAGAGAGAGAGAGAGAGAGAGAGCCCTGCCTATTTCCGGCCAATGCTCTGTGTGCACAAATGGGTCTGCACCCCGCCAGCACTTTGTCTTGGCGAGCATCCAAAGATAATGGGCAATATTCAACAAGCTGCAATCTCCCTGACGCCATGCTAACGGATTTATAAATACCTGTGCTTGGCGATCTGTTTTTGATAACGTGCCCGATTTACACCCTGATTATTTTCCTAACTTCCTCAGTTTTCCCAGATAAGGAGGTCAAATTGCCGAGGAAAATCTGTTTTCTGGGCACAGAACAAAACCAGAATAGTACAATTCCTGTGGAGACTGATAATATTCAGTTTTATAAATGGTGGTTGGGAGTGAAGAAAACTAAAAAGAATAATTGGTTAAACGCTCATATTCAAAGACTAATTGGCTTCATTAAAGTTGCTGTGAATGCACTAGGACGGTTGCGCTTGTGAGTGCACTGGGAAAGTTGCTGTGAATGCACTAGGACGGTTGCGCTTGTGAGTGCACTGGGAAAGTTGCTGTGAATGCACTAGGACGGTTGCGCTTGTGATTGCACTGGGAAACTTGCTGTGAATGCACTAGGACAGTTGCGCTTGTGATTGCACTGGGAAACTTGCTGTGAATGCACTAGGACAGTTGCGCTTGTGAGTGCACTGGTTCCGGGACAGTTGCGCTTACAAGTGAGTGCACTGGGACAGTTGCGCCACTGAGCCGGTTCAATGGGACAGCTGCAACGCTTGTAAGTGCACTGGGACAGTTGCGCCTGTGAGTGCACTGGTTCCGGGACAGTTCCACTTACGAGTGCAATGGGACAGTTGCGCCACTAAGTGGCACCAGGACACCGTAATGATTAGTAACGCTCCGAATGCGACACACTGCTGTGTGCGCCTGAGCGCTTGACGATGTCTATCTTAATTATTAGTAAATCTCCTGTCTGTGTGCTTGCGAAAATTCAAGTTTTCCTGCTAACACTAGATCAGTAGATGACTTCGGCCTCGATATTCGCGTCACGTGAAGCCTTCTGCTGGCCTGTGAGATTTGGAGGTGTCTAAATGGTACGATGTCAGACACTGCCGCCGAAAGGGCTCAGGCCCGAATGTAAAAGTCGAGGTTAATTTAACCCACGGCTACGGGCCTAACCCAGACTAAAACAAAAGAAACCCCGAAACAAAATTAAATGAAAAAGGAAGCGAAGAAAGAAAGACAAAAATCATTCTATAACGGCATAGGCACCTTGCTGATTAAAAAACAACAACAACAACAACAAAAAACACCCACTGAACAACAACAACAAAAACCAGAGAATGTAACCCTAGAGGTAGTTTAGTTCAAGGTTAGACTCTAACCCGGGTCTAAAGTCCCTAACCCCGACTTTTACATGCGGGCCCAGTACGATTTGTGGGCATAGCTGAGTTTTATCGAAAGAAAGACCTTCAAATGTAGGCCACGGTGATGATCCCCAGCTCCAGTCCATTAACCTGATTAGTTTCACCGGGGCACTGCACTGACTCCCTTCTTTTACCCTTGTACTATTAATCTTAGGTACATGTGCCGTCCTATTCACCTCCCCGTGAACTAATTATTGTACAACCCAAACCCAGAGTGTGGACGCAATTCGATGAACCGCCGGGCGCCGGGCTGAATCAGTGCAGAAAGCGCGGAAAGGATCTAAGGGAAGGAACTTTTCAAGTCAGATGGGCATTTAGTCAATGCACAGTAGCGTCCCGTTACAGCGCTCTGCAGCTGTAAGTTGTCGGAGGCTGCTTTGCGTTTGTTCGCTGTCC
Organism: Batillaria attramentaria; assembly: GCA_018292915.2. Lineage (NCBI taxonomy): Eukaryota > Metazoa > Mollusca > Gastropoda > Batillariidae > Batillaria > Batillaria attramentaria. Next base: position 424,829 of record JACVVK020000097.1, read on the forward strand.
GGCTGTTGACATGGTAGGTGGACGTGTGCGTGGAGGTAGAGTTGGGGGAACGGGAGGGGGCGGGTGGGGGGAGGGGGGGGGGGGGGGGGGGGGGGGGGGGGGGGGGGGGCAAAGGGTCTATATTTATACATCTCTCTCTCTCTCTCTGTCTCTCTCTCTCTCTCTCTCCGGCTCTCTCTCTCTCTCTCTCAACTTGATCTCTCTCTCTCTCTCCTGCAACTGACTATACATGTTCACGACATTTCCCAGTGACTCACTCATCCCACTGTGTGTGTGTGTGTGTGTGTGTGTGTGTGTGTGTGTGTGTGTAGTGTAGTGTAGTGTAGTGTAGTGTAGTGTAGTGTAGTGTAGTGTACTCACCACAAACGGAGTCCCGTCAAACTCTTCTATCACAGCATACACCTCCTTCAAGGACGGCTTCCGACCAGGGGAACTCCCTCCACGTAATGCAACCGCAGCTCTCTGCAAGTCTTCTTTCAGCTTTTGGATGTCACGAGAGTCGTTTATCACAGCATATGTATCCATCTCGTCCGAGGGCCTTCGAGATCGTCTCCATGGCAACGTAAACCCTGATTCATGGGAATCCTCTCTGGGCGGATGAGGTCCGTTGAAATGGTTCATCGCCGCGTACACGTCCATCTCCGACGACCTTCGACCTCTTCGCCATGGCAACGTAAACCCTGACCCATGGGAATCCTCTCTGGGGGGATGAGGTCCGTTGAAGTGATTCATCGCCGCGTACACGTCCATCTCCGACGACCTCCGACCTCTTCGCCATGGCAACGTAAGTCCTGACCCGTGTGATTCCTCCTTCCCGCAATGGGAGCCGTTGCTATGGTTCGCCAGGCCCAGCGAGTGAGCGTCCATCTCCGACGACCTCCGACCTCTTCGCCATGGCAACGTAAGTCCTGACCCGTGTGATTCCTCCTTCCCGCAATGGGAGCCGTTGCTATGGTTCGCCAGGCCCAGCGAGTGAGCGTCCATCTCCGACGACCTTCGACCGCGTCGCCATGGGAATGGAAACCCTGACCCTTTTGACTCCTCTCTGGCGCTAGGAACCTTCAAGGAGGCTGCTTGTCTGGGTGGCACGGTAACGGGTTCGGACCCTTCCTCCACCGTGGAGACGGTTCTCTTCCAGGGTGCGGTGAAGTGTGGGGAGATATTATCAAGTGACCATCTTCGTCCTTTGCGGCCGCCTTTGACCTTGGGAGGGTCAGGAGGGGAATCCTGTTCGGCCAGGTCCTCGTCACTCATATCTTGTTCCGCACCATTCTGCACGCAGAGAAAAATGAGCGTAGTTAAATTCAGACAGCCTTATCCAGGAAACAGTTTAACGCGCAAGCAAGCGGACAATGAGGAAAAAATAACAATTCACAAACAGGAAAGAAGCAGGCCATGATTAATTCATTTGCTCTTTTTTTCTGCATGTGATTGACGGTCAAGATAACTTCAAACGACATCCTTTATGAGAAAATTGTATCAAAATAAAACAAACAGGAAAGAGGCCTTAAGAAAAAAAAATACTGCTGAGATATGCATCAGTTTTATGATGTTGTTTTCTTGGCACATGACATGTTAACAGAGACGACAACCAGATGAACATTCTACGTGAATCAAAGGAGGACGAAATGAAAGGCGTTAACCCACGCTTGGGCGAAATTTCAATTCCATCATTTCAGTTAAGTGAACGACGTGGTTTGTGGAAGGTAACCGTAGTCCCCTAGACGCAATTAGCAATAGTGATTAAGGTAATGGGCAGGTGTCTTGGCTTTAAGGGCCGCGGAGTGAATTAACCCAGCACGTGCGCTTACGTCATCCAAGTACATTCACTCACACAGTGAACTTTAGCACACGAACTACAGTAAAGTAGTGCAAATAATTATCAGCACAGTCATGCAAGTACGAAATTCGCAGTTGTGAGCATTTGTTGTTGTTGTTGTTGTTGTTGTCGTTGTTGCTGTTGTTGTTGTTGCTTGTGGTGGTGGTGGCCTGAACAAAGTATTGTCAAAGTTCATTATGAGTAACACAAGGGCGATGTCTCTGAAAGTCTAGACTTCCAAACAACTTCGGGAAAAAAATGCTATTTTATCATGTCTCGCCAGTATTCTCTGCAGAAAAAAAAATAATGCTGTTGTGTCATTTCCGGCTGTTATCGAACTTTTCTGTGCAAAAGTGCTTTCTCTGCAGAAAACAATTGCAGGAAAAAAAATTATTGTTTTCTGAGGAAACACGCTATTTTGTCAAGTCACTGGAGTGGAACTCCCCCCTCTACATCAACTTCATAGACTATGAGAAGGCCTTCGACAGTGTAGACAGAGAGGCGCTGTGGAAGCTGCTAAGGCACTATGGAGTTCCCGGGAAGATCATCTCCCTGATCCAGTGCACCTACAAAGACATGAGCTGCAGGATTGCCCATGCCGGCCAGTTGTCAGAAAGCTTTGAGGTGAAGACCGGAGTCCGCCAGGGATGCCTGTTGTCCCCGTTCCTCTTCCTCCTGGTCATCGACTGGATCATGAAGACCACCACAACAGGCAGGAAAAACGGGATACAGTGGACACTCTGGACGCAGCTGGATGACCTCGACTTCGCGGACGACCTGGCACTCCTGTCTCACAGCCACAGCCAGATGCAGGACAAGACTACATGCCTGGAAGCCACATCAGCCGGAACAGGGCTCAAGATCAACAGGAGGAAAACCGAGCTGATGAAGATCAACACCACTGCCAACACACCAGTCACAGTCGGTGGAGAGCCCATCAGGGAGGTAGAGTCCTTTGTCTACCTGGGGAGTGTGGTTGATGGACAGGGAGGCACAGACCGAGACGTCACAGCCAGAATCGGCAAGGCAAGAGCAGCAATGGTCATGCTGAAGAACATCTGGGCATCCAAAGTTGTCAGCATAAGAACCAAACTTCGCATCTTCAACTCCAACGTGAAGTCAGTTCTGCTCTACGGATGCGAAACATGGAGGACAACGAAGACGATGCAGCAGAAGATCCAGACATTTCTCAACACCTGTCTGAGGCGCATCTTCAACATCCGATGGCCAGAGAAGATCCGGAACGAAGAGCTGTGGGAGCGAGCAGGGCAGGAACCAGCGGCCAAGCAGATCCTGCGGAGGAAGTGGGGCTGGATTGGACACACCCTCAGGAAGCCAGCATCCAGCACCACACGCCAAGCCCTGACATGGAACCACAGGGGAAAAGGAAGAGAGGCCGGCTCGCAACAGCTGGAGGCGGGACACTGAGGCAGAGTTATATAAGCAGGGGACCAACTGGACTGGAGTGGCAAGAATAGCCCAGAACAGAGTGCGATGGCGAAGGGTTGTCGATGGCCTATGCTCCACGTGGAGCCAGGGGCCTAAGTAAGTAAGCTAAGTACGCTATTTTGTCAGATTTCGCCACCCATATCATCGTAAATCGCTGGACACCTCCAAACCACCACGTTACAACCCGTAGATAAGAACCGACTCGGCCATCCGGGGGGATGGGGGGGGGGGGGGGTCTACGAATTAGCAGACTATCTGTGGTTTACTGATCCTATCGCTCTTCGTTCCGCAGACATAACACGTATACAGATACCCAGCCCTGTCTTCGCCTCATCCATCGCTAGACTGAATGAGCTGCGGTCACTGCACTGCTACTAGCGGTGAAGAAGTGATGAGTGGATTCCACCTATCGGTATCCATCATGCTGAAGATCACCCAGACAGCTCTGTCGTCAATGGTAAGTGTTCGTCAAGTCTATGGCGCTGGGCACATGAAGGTAGAGCTTGATCCCTACGTCATCTGCCCTTCAGACGAAGGGTGGGTGGGTAGGTGCTTGGGGGTTTAACGTCCTTTTCCACCACATACGAGTGATATCAAAGACGGGGCAACGATAAAAAGCCAGCACAAAGATTTGGCCCCAGCTGGGATACCAACTCACTACCCGAGCATTAGAAGTCCAACGCTCTACCATTCGGCTCCCCTGCCCTTTAGACGAAGAGACAGACAACCATCGCGTGAAGTTTGAAGTGTGAAGATGATCGGGTAGGTTAGACTGATATGACCCTGACCCAAACATAATTATAATCACGTGTGAAAAGTGTTACGCTCGGCGTGGTCTTTGTCCGCTAGGCCCGAGACCGCTGCAGACTGCGTAATAGTGGCGGGCTCATGGTCATACGCTCATTGTCATTGCTATGGCCATGTCACTGCTTTTCACCTACACATGCACCACTAAATTTTACTTAGTGCCATGTGGGTCCTTTCATCAATATGAATAGCGTTCTCTTATCTGTGTGTGATGTGTGTACAAATTACTCATCGTCATTTTTGCCCATCTCTATAGACATTTTCCCATTATTTCTGTTTACGATTATGTTCTGCATAGATGCGTGCGAATTATACATGCGTGATGTTGTTTGTGTATGGGTGATGGAGTACGGTGTGTGTGTGTGTGTGTGTGTGTGTGTGTGTGTGTGTGTGCTGTCCTTACTTAGTATCTTTTTTTTTCTTTTTTTTTTTTAACAGTAGTATTAGCTCATGTAGTGCAGCAACGGCAAGTTTTAAAACTGGTATGTATATGCCTGTAACTTCTACCGTTGTAAAATAAAGGTTCTTGTTCTTGTTCTTGTTAAAGATTTCAACTGAAATTGCGATTTTTGCATGGGCATTTAAGAGTTCCTACCACGTAAGAATGATAGCAAAGAGGAAGAAGCCAGGACAACTTTCGCCTCTCAGCCAGAAATCGCTCACTACCCGACTAATGGATAGCACAGCGGTGTACCAGCTCGGGCTTCCAGGCTGTCCATATATTAAGACAAAATATGATTATGTGCTGTGACCAGAGACATACACAAAGAGATAGGAAGCTGACTTTTGCAGCTGCTTACATCCTTAGCCACCCTAGGAACCAGGTCGATGTTTAAATTTCAAATAACACAACTCTAAGCCCTCACTCTGCCTCCAAATGACCACTAAGCGTTTTGAAACAAAGTATCCAACAATAGAAAACAAGTATTAAATTTTTTGCCCGGCGAACAAAATACTGACGTAGGAGACAGACTTTATACATGTAGTTACAACGTCAAATATCGAAATTTAGGATTCTGCACTTCCAAACACCCAATAAAGTTTTCACGTTGCTCACACGAAGGAGTAAAGTCGGCCATTTGGACAACAAGTCGTTACTTAAGGAGGAGTTTAAGTCAGAAGTGCCGTTGCCTCGCGTATTTCCGATAGTGTCTTTGTTTCCTGTCTCTCTATACAGGTCTCTGCTGTGAAAAAAGCAAAGAGAAGACCTAACGGCCATGGTATATCACGTTCTAAAGCTATAAAATAATGGACAAGTCTATGAACACATGTAGGCGTTGTCTCAAAGCTGGAGCTGTTTTTAAGCTACATGTATAACTATGAACTGATACACGCAATTCCCAAATCTCAACTAACATGTCTTGCTCTTACGTGCTGCGTCTCCCAGAATATTTAAATCCTAACAGCTAATGCTGGGGTTAATACGGATAGCAAACAGCTACAGATACTTAAATGCTGTCTTGTGATGAAGTTAAAAGAAACCCTGCTGATTGTGACATTTCAAGGGAATTGCAAGGACACAATCGATAACAATTCGAGGTTTTGTTTCGGAAGCACAGTCACGGAAAGACAGAGAATTTTGCGTCCATTGTGAATCTTGAATTTAAACCCCTGTGTTGACGAGACGAGGAAAAATAAAACCATATCAAGGTAATTTAAAATCGCTGTCTAACTTCCGTATGCTAATCGTGCGCTACTGATTCCATTATTATGTAAATTTGAGATCCTGACATCACATTATCGTGTTGTGTACTCACGGATATGTTTTGAAGTCGAACAACGAGAGAAATAAAGGACAATAGAGCCTTGTGGTTTGGCCAGTCTCGTAAACAATACGACGTTCATACTATAAACTGCTCGTGCATGCACTTAAAGGCGCCATGTCTAAGATTAATAGGATCTACACAGGGAAACTTTATTTTGGAAAAGCTGCGGTTGTTATTGCGCCTGTACGCTCGATAACAGTCTTTCTGAGAGATTAGTTAAGCTCGGAATGCCACACACTGACGTTTCATGGCCGTGCCAACGAGGAAAACTCGGCACGTCTAAGTAGGGTCTATACAGGGAAACTTTATTTTGGAAAAGTAGCGTTTGTGATTGAACCTATACGCTCGATAATAGTCTTTCTGAGAGATTAATAGGGATCCGAATGCTACACACTGACGTTTCATGGCCGTGCCAACAAGGAAAACTCAGCTGTCCGCAAACGCCGTCCGCCATTATGATTATCTCTTGTCGGGGCGGTAGATGGTCTAGTGGTTAAGACGTGGTCACCAAAGCGAGAGGTCAGGTTCGAGTCCCACTCGGGGCGAAGAATTTTTCTTTCTCGTATGTGGCACCCATGCCCCCAGAGGGTTGGAATAATAAACTTGACTAGACTTGTTCATTCGGGCCGACCGTCGGGGGTTCTCTCCAGGTACCCCCCCCCCCCCTCCCCCTTGCTCTGGAAATGTTCAGCCCACAAAATTAAAAAAAATAAACGCAAATCTAAAATTCCGAAACTTAAGTTCCTGAGCTGGCCCTTCGCACCATGTGACTGTAATGTGTTCATGTCCAGTGTGTGGAAGAATGCGTGTGGTTCACGCGAGCGTGCGTGTTGGGTTTAGCTCGCGGCGCTTTGAGCCAAATATTTGGGATAAAGCGCCTATATCAATGACATTATTATTATCATTATTATCAGCTGCAAAACCACGGTGTGCTACAAAGGTCGAGTATGGCCGCAACACTGTCACCGGCTACTTATACTGGCTTCAATCACCTCAACGCAAGCCTGTCTGTGGCAGTATTTGCGCATGTGACTAAAATGGTGTGACGATAGATACCATAGAAACAGCTCAGAATGATCTGTGAGCCTAAAAAAATCTGAACAACTGGGCCTTTAAGAGACGAGAGTTCGGTGAGTGGTCTTACGCTTCAGCGGTGACGAAATGCTTTTGTATTATGGCTTGGGGGTATTAGACACGTTGGAATATTCATTGTATGAGTGTGAAGCAATTCATCCGTGCGATTTTATAAACAGGAGGAGGGCAATTCGAGGGCATAGTTTTGGAAAATCAAGTTTTATGTAGGTCTGCCGCTGACGGAAGTTCACACAGCACGCACTCATCAGTTAGTGCTTCATAGATAGAGATTTTATTCATGGTAGATGATATTATACTGAAGTGACACATAGACGCGCGCGCACGCACGCACGCACGTAGGCACGTAGGCACGCACGCACGCGCACACACACACATAAAAGAGAGAGAGAGAGAGAGAGAGAGAGAGAGAGAATGGACAGACAGACAGACAGACATGTACGTATGTATGTACATGTATGTTTGTATGTACAAGTGTGTGCTTGTATTTTGTGTGTGTAAGTCTGTGTATGTATAATCATATAACTGTAGGAATGCATGCTGTTTCTTCTTCTTATTATTAATATTATTATTACCACTACTACGACTGCATTATATCTGCAGTCAGTGTTTTGCTTTTTTTCCCACCTACTTTAGTTTTGCTTGTGCATTGCCTTTGGGCAATTTTTCTTCAACACTTCATGTATGTGTTTAGCAGTACTGCATTTATCTGTATATCTTGTTGTATTTGTTACGGTTTTGTTTTACTTCGTGTGTGTATGTGTATGTGTGTATGTGTATGTAAATGCACGTTTGTCGAAAGGCAAAAAATATGAATAATGAAACAAAACCCTCTTCTTACAACGATGCTTTAGGCCTAGGGCCTTCAAGCAAATACCGAAAGCCTTCAAACACACCAGAAGGACCCTTGACTCGTAAGAAGTTAGACACCTGTACAACACCCGCTACACGACTCTCACCACGCCTGGGTTCCTTCTGACCTCCTAGGGCGAAATGTCTGTGCAAATATGTACCGAAAATCACTCTTCCATGCTTGAATGTTACTTAACGACGATGTGCACTACTCCTTGCTACACCAAAATTTAGGATCTGCTTAAAGTGCGCTAGCCTTGCCAGTCTACTGAACGGGTCTACTGTCAACAAAATAGCGTGGTGTTTACAACAGCGGCGATCTTCAAACACCTTGTACTTTAAATACTGCAGTCAGTATAAGTACGAGACCACAGTGCTTATCAGTTCACTACGCCAAACAATTCCCCTAAACGGCTCAAGACTTGTGTAAGCACTGACAATGACAACTGCAAACGTGTCCGAGACAAAAGATTGAAGGAACGCTACTGCGTCATTGCCCTCATTTCTCCCCCTCCCCCACAAGTGGCAAACAAACAGTATCGATTTTGAGTGCCATGTTTTTAAGAAAGCCTGCAGGTGTACTTAAATGAAAGTAAAATTTAAAACCGCCCATTTTTTATGATGTTTATTTTTTTAAACTGACTTTACAAGAATAAAAGCGACATAAAAGGGACAGAAGCCACTTAACTTTTGTTTGTGTCCTGAGGAAGGCGAAAGCCGAAACGTTGACCTGTGCCGTCCTTTGTGAAAGTTAAGTGGTTTCTGTCCCTTTTATGTCGCTTTTATTTGCTTAACTTGTAACTACTTCGCAGTCATTACCGTTTCCTTTTCTATTTGACTTTACACGACCAAAAGACACTGTGCAGTGTGCACATTACTTTTTATAATGCGTTTGAAATGAATCAAATACACCTGAAAAAAAAAAAAAAAAAAAAACTGGAAGGTTTGTACAGTAGAAACCGACTTCTTGGATGATACTACAAAAGAATTAGAGTTACCAAGTTATTCATACCCCCCCCCCCTCCCCTCCACCTCCTCTCCCCCGCCTGCATACAAGAGAAGTCTAGGTACTAAGTTCAAATGTCTTAAAGTTGTCGACAGCCAATGGCTCAAAAGTCTTCATACATCCTGGGTTTCTACACCTCTCAGTAAGACAAATCTTCGCGGTCAAACTGTGAGAAAGTGTGACACGGTATGTGACGGGCCCTTAAGCTTTTGCACACACAGATTGAGAGCTCCAGCGAATTTCAATTCTTCATGTATTTTCCACTTCACATCAGCTACAAACAATCTTGGGGCATGCGTGAAATGTGAATTAGTGAGGTTTCTGTTTTCATTCAACGGGCCGCCGAGAGCTGACTTACGTATGGTTTGCTCTGTCTTGACGTACAAACACTGGGGCAGGGTACCCTGGCCACACCAAGGCTTAATGCCGGCTCTTAACTGGGCAGCGCCACAGTACTGTCCACAGTTGTGACACAGTTGTGATGATTTGGGGATGGGGGGGGGGGGGGGGGTCCGCCGCTGTGGCGTCATCACAGCAACCTGGATTTCAAACAGCCACAACTGTGACTGTGGTTTCCACAACAGATTCTGCTTGGCTGTACTACGTCACTCGGCGCGCAATCATGGCGGACAGTGCATCTTCAATCGGATTGGCCACACAGGTCTTCCTCTTTCCTTGTTTGTCAATTTCTGGCTCAAAACTTCCATCGATATCATCAGAACTTTCGCCAGACCCTTCCTCACTACCCATACCTATAATCACCTAAATGGCGGCTTCAGCAGCCGTCAATATTTCCCTTCTCTCCAACGCACAGACGACAACAACAAACATTCCAGATCTGTAGAAGAGAGCATAGAGGCAGAGCGTTCTCCCTTGCAAAAGAAATGTCAAAGAACAGTTACTCTTACTTGCTTCTCGCATACACGGCCAACACCAAAAGAAGGGTCAAAAACGTGGGACACGAGCGCGGTACGAGTTGAACGCAACACACACACACACACACACACACACACACACACACACACACACACAATGACAATGACAATGACAATCTTTTTATTCAGTAGGCTAAAAGCCCATCACTGAAGACGCACTTGAAGGCGCACACGTGCAGCCAGAGCAGACTGAACTGAAACGTAAAATTAATAACAATCAAAATGTCGCTATTCAGTACCATCTCATCGTTCAAAAACAGTGTTTTCAAAGCTAAAGGCATTCTCCGCCAGATAGACACGACCATTAAGGCTTTCTTATAATTATAATGTACATGTATACTCATTCTTTACGTAACTCCAAGGCATAGTATAAGAACTTGGCAAGCCGAAGTGTCAAATTGGGACTATTATCTGTCATGAGCACTACCAATCTAAACTGAGATGGATTTTAATAAAATTTGGAGGGGATGTAACGCTCACGGAGTTCTTTGTACCTTGGGCACACAAAGAGAAAATGCATTTCTGTTTCCTCCTCAAAACAGTATGGGCAGTGTAGGACATTTTTTTGTGTATCGAAACGCTTCTTGTGACATCTCAAAGCAGTTACACCCAGTCTAAATCTCAGAAGTGTATCCCTCATCCCAATGTGTCTGAGGTCAGTAAGAAAAGCACTCTGCACCATGTCATGCTTAAAGAGCCTGTAGAATGAAAACCGTTCACTATTATGTAATTTGGAATGACAATCTTGTCTGAAACAATCACAAAGACGAATTTTAAATTCTTTTAGAAACAATTTAACCTTACCAACCCCCTGATTTTCCCAGACAACACCAAAACCAAATTTGTAAAGAACGATCATAACATGATGGACCCAAGTAATCTTATTATGATGGTGGAGGTTGACTAACATGCCAAGTGCTTTCCTTGGGAGACGATCAGCAGGCAATGAAAGTAGCTTTAGCCAGTAGGCAATACATCGTACAAAAGAGTGAACATACAACACACACACACACACACACACACACACACACACACACACACACACACACACACACACACAGAAATCCTACCAAAGGAAAATCATAAGATACGCACAAACAGGATGGAACACATTAAGATACGGTAATTTGTAAAACCAGATGGGATCTTTACAGCTTCCAGTTTCTTACGAAAACTCTTCTAGTCAAATACAATGTCAAGATGCAGACCTCATTCGCAGGATGATCAAAACAAAATTATCAAACAAATTGCTGCGCCATATCAAAGAAATTGCTGCGCCGGAAATGTTCAATTTCAAACGCCCGCTGCTCGGTCGAATGTAATTATTAAAGTTTCTCCTTCCTCCCTGAAAGAACGAGGCTTTGTTGAAAACCGTTCGCTGAATTTCTACCATGCTTGTGTCTGAATAGACACTCTGTTCTTTCGCCTACTGATCAACTGGAGCAAGGAAAGTTGAAAGACGAAATGCCAATTTTCAGATAATTTTTCAATCAATCAATCAATCAGTCAATCAGTCACGAGGATCAGTGAATACATCCGGTGAAAAAAAACCCGAAGCTAATCAAGAAATCACAGCTGCGGGGAAATAATCGACAGATTTAATATGTCTGCCGATAGCGTTCGTTATAGCCATAATTTTCTGTGTGAGTTTTGCATACATTTAGAGGAGTGCTTATAGCAATATAGTGCACCAGTATAATTATGTCTGGAACAAAAACAAACAAAAAGACAAAAAATAAAAAAATAAAAACAAAAAGGTGTTACCTTTCACAGCCTCGAAAAATCTCTGTCACACACATCCAACACTATACACCATCCACTGACTTCTGAAACCTTCTTCAATCTTCTCATCCATTAACTTCTGAAACCCAGTTTCCAGTCTTTTTTCATCCACGGACATCTGAACTGATACCAGTAGACTACTACTGAGGCTTGAGTCGTTTCATCCGCTGCTGCAACTCGCTGGTCCCGGTCACTCACATTACACCGTAACCAGTATGCAAGTTATCAGCGCTGAACAGATACGCCGGTGACACTGTTGTGAGGTGCAAGTATGAATACAATCACGTCATCTGAAGCACACGATAGCGAGGAACAAACTAGGAAGAAAGTAACGCAAGCTCTCGACTGAAAGGCACGTGTGTTGTGGCATTCATGATCACACGCCAAAACAGCTACAGACTGACGGCGCGCGGCCATGTGAAGCGCTGTAGCGAACCTCCTGACCTTACGGCAGGTCAGCTCCGTGTCACAGACTAAGAGACCCGCTGGCTAAGTAAAGGCATCAACGACATTACCAGGCAAAGAGGGGAGCCGGGGTGGCCGAATGGTAGAGCGTTGGATTTCTAATGCTCGGGTCGTGAGATCGTATCCCGGCTAGGGCCAAATATTTGTGCTGGCTTTTCATCAGTGCCCCGTCTTTGATATCACCCGTATGTGTTGGAAAAGGATGCTAAACCCCCAGACCCCCACCCACCCACCATGCAAAGCTGCTCCTTACTGAGGGCGCGACCTGGGTGGTGGGGGTAGCTCGTTGCTAGCTGTGTATACCCGGTTGTTGTTGTCGTTAGTGGTTGTTGTTGTTGTTTGCTTTGTTTGTTTTTCGATTTCTTTGTGAATATACTCGATCGAGCGTAAGCGTTTGAGATCACACAATTATCACGACAGTTATCACGAAACGAGAATGAAATGATTCCATCTTTTGAAACGATTTTTATTTCTGACGGTGTAGTGGCGTTTAGTCGGCTACAGAACTTAATTACTGATCTCTCCTTGTTTGAAATGAGGAATCCAAAACGTACTTCATTCACACGATACTTCGAGTCTGTACTATTTTGCAGGAGAGGATGGGGGAAGGGGCTTGGGTGAGAACGGGTTCAGGGCTAGATTGTTTTCAGTCCCCAACTTCAAACTAATACATTTACACACAGGGGAATGTGTGTAACTCCTGGCTCACATAGGTACAAAGTTAATTCGTTAATTCCTTAACAAAAAAACAACAACAAAACAGTTTGCCTGTTTGGTACGGAATACAGGTAGTATGTAAGAGTTCGCAAAACTCAACCGGTAGTTGCATTCTTTCAACCTCTTCATCTGACATCTTTAGCCAGTGGGGGTCACTCGTGTTAGTAATGGTTTACCAGTCCATCTTCACATAACGTCAAACCGTTTGAGAAGATCGGCCAACGATAATATATACAGACAGACGATGTTTACCGGGACTGCTGCAGCAAAACAGCCTGCCTAATTGACATAAGTGGCCGCAAGAAATCAGTTCACACACACACACACACACACACACACACACACACACACACACACACACACACACACACCACATCGCCATTCAGACATTTGAAAGTTCACAAGCAAAGCCGGCCTGGAAAAAAAAACTGAAACTTGAGTAACAACTAGTGACGGACCAGGGCCGGAGAAAACCTTGAAGTTTCAGTACCGTGTAAACGAAAATGTCCGTCCCTGGGGCAGTAGTGAAAGTAGTTCTTTGCGAGCGGTACTTCATGCTGTATGAGTGTGGTACATGACTCTAACAAAATTTTGAATCGAAGTAGCAACGGGATTAAAAACAAACAAACAAACACACAAAAACTCGAACAACATTAATGATGTGCAAGTGTGAAACTATATCTGGCAGTAGCTTCGTCTACCTTGTCTGCAAGCGTCACTGCCACGGCTGCGTTGCATATAATTATATAACTATTAACAGCCAGCTCTGTATTTGTTCGCTCACGTCATCTGGTGGCCACGTGAGAGCTCAAAAAAAAAAAAAAGAAGCTTTGTTAGCAGTTGTGGTGTAAATTTATGCGTCTACACGGACTGAACACGTATCACTTCCCTTTCTGAACAGCGTGCAACAACAACTGGTCACAAGACGGGGCGGATAATATCAACAAACCAGGACGACAAGGAAAAACATTCTAGGGCATGTGGCCTTAGTTTTCAAAACACGGACTTTAATACGATTGTCGCGTTGGCTTTGATGTGTTGTCACGCGAACTGAGCGGAAAATGTTAAATCACCGACCAGAAAGGTCTTCAGTGACGGTGTAGCAGTTCCCAAACACAAGTGTGGGGAATTAGTTGTGATGTGTGGGAAAACATAGGTATACACTGGACTAACAGTAGGCTAGACAGATTCAGATTCAGACAGGTACCGAGTGAAGTTGTTACGGTTGATAACAGGAAGAGGAGGGTCAAGAACGCGGCCACGGCTACGTCATCAGCGAGTACTTCAAGAGCAAGGTCACAGTCACCTGCGCGAAAGTGGATACATATCTGTCGTGTATACGTGTACACTGGAATGAGGTTTGAGTTTATGGTGATTGCTCTTTACGGTTACTCCATCTACCACATGTTGTAAAACCAAAGCTGAAATTGGTTCGTGAGGACCCACATTATGCAGGTACATCAAGGCATTGCTACAATGACGTCAGAGAGTAAGCGACAGTCATAATTCAGTCCGCCATTCGTGTTCATATTATCGCGGGGAGCCGGGATCGTCGAATGGTAGAGTTTCAATGCGCAGGTCGTGAGTTCGAATCCCGGCTTGGGCCAAATATTTGTACTGGCCTTTTCTCGTTGCCCCCGTCTTTCAAATCACTAATACGTGGTGGAAACAGAGCCTACATGATGATTTCGAGTGGTTTGGCATGAAAGAAACCACGAGATGTTTCAATTTTTTGCCGTAGCTACCGAGCCTCCGGTACGTGATCTAGTTTTGACTCGATTTGGAAAGGAAAAATCCATCCAAATTCCTGCCCACCAAGGATAGTCGGATACCTTAGCCACTAGACCAAATCCCCCTTCTGCAGGCAGTCTAGGGGACTTTGCTCATGCAACGCACATCTCGGCATTTATGACACAAGGAAACCGGCCACTCCCAGTAAGGTGCTGTAAGACTCCCGGTTCTCGGGTGTGAAAAGGTGAAAGAGTAGGCCAAAAAAGGAAAGTACACACGGCGTGGCTCACAGAATCCTAACAAAGCCGACGGTGAAATCACAGGTCGTTTTACGTTGTAATTACAGCCACCACCCTCCCCAAATACCACGCCTACATAATCTGGAGCGACAATACCGAAGCAGCACAGCCGAACTGGAAGGACACTCAGGAGGATTACAAAAATACCAGAAGGTGTTGAAGATAACACCAGCCCCCAGCGAGACGGGAAGACCGCAAAAGAACATCCTTCAGGCCTGAGAGGGGAGGAGTCGACCAGATTGTCCTGGGAATCCTGGAAGATGTTCCTGTGCTCATCCGTGAAAACACCAGTTCTGCGATTTTTCGAGCCACTTACTCCTCTCCCGCTCCGGACTGTCGGGCGTTTCACAGTCTGTGTCTTCTATCGTCTTTGATGAAATCGCTCTCGCTTTTGGAAAACCTCAAATCTCACCCAGCCTCATCAGAATAGACGACTCCACTCGGGCAAGCCCCCGAGGCCAAAGTCCCGCCCCCTGTACTCTGCCGTGTATTGGCAAAACACAGGGGATAAGTATTTCAAAGACTACAGGAGATACAGACTGTGAAACGCCTGACAGTCAAGATCGCGAGGGAGAAGCTACTTATAGACGACTCCACTCCTGTCCCAGAATTTGGCCAGTTGTGCGCCACAGCATAATGAGCACAACACATGGCACGGTCTGGCAAACTACAAACAGGGGAGCACATGTAGTTTGGTATGATTTGATCACCAAAACAGTCACCTTCCCCTTGAGGAGGGGGGGGGGATTTTTAAAAACAACAACAGCACCCCCCAAAAAAAAAACAACAACAACAACAAAACAAACAAATAAACAAAAATAAAACAAAACAAAAACGAAAAAAAAAACAAAAAACAAATAAACAAAAAAAAAGCACCAATTAAAAAAATAAAAACAGCAACAACGCAAAACCTCAAATGCCATCCTGCGTCTTCTCGGTCAGTAACTTGTCTCTCGCTCCACAACCTGTCTGCGCGGACTGCACTGGACATTGGAGTAGTGACTGCCTGTGCAGGGGGCAGGATGTGAAACATCTGACTGGCGTACGATTGAAAGGGCGTGTCCGAACCGGCGGAGCTACAATCATTAGAGTGTCAGGGGATTACGGTTCCCGTCGGGCCCAGCAGGGGATGGCACTCGCGGGGCGACGGAGGTCAAGGCTTCTGTCAGGGACATCTCACTGTCATGCTGACCACTACAGAGCCAGTGGTGGTTCCTGGCCATCCCAAGTCAAGCACTCCATTCTTTAAAATTACCCTTGCGGTGGACAAGACGTGTCAAAAAAAAAAAAAAAAAAAAAAAGAAGCTCGTTCTCCGCCTCTGTGAGGTTTTCTTGCCTTACGGTGAATGTGGAGAAACGTTCTGCCTATCACGTAGTGGTTACTAGGTCTGCATTCCACTGGCGATGAACCACACGCATTCTCACACACTGGACGTGAACACATTACAGTCATGTGGTGCGAAGGGTCAGCTCAGCAATTTAAGTTACGAAATGTAGAACTGCCTTTATTTTTCAAATTTTGAGGGCCGAAGATTTCCAAAGGAAAAAAAAAAAGTTTCTCTGTCGACTTACACCGTGTCGAACCACGCGGGTTGGATTTTGATTTTTATCTGTACATGTGCTGAATCAGTGGTAAAGGCTTTTAATTTTTGTAGTTACTCTTGCGTGAAGCGGAACAATAACTGATAAAAGCAGGTTGTGTATTTAGGCAGTAAGTTTTTTTTTTCTGCATTTGCCAGAGCGACAAGTAAATAGGGGATTTGCTATGCTGCCTTGAGAAGTATTCTTGCATGGTTGCTTTTAGGCTTATCTTTGACAATCCATTGTATAGGCGGGCAACGCAATATGTTTACGTCATCGCTTGGAAAGTTGTCTATACAAAGCGAGGGACGTTCAGGAAGTCTTAAAAGTTGGCCTGCAAACCACATTCTATCGTCCAAGTTAAACACTGTCCAAACTTTCACTGCAGTTAATATATTGCATTATGCAAACTTTCCTCGTTCTCATGCAAACCCAGCGCGGTCTTTCCTGTGTACACAGCATGTTGAACCACTTTACCACATCGCGCTACGTGTACACAGCATGTTGAACCACTTTACCACATCGCGCTACAGTATGACACAATACGAGCAGCGCACAAAGGTTAATTTAAAAGTGTGTCAGCGAGGAAGCTTCAGTGACACGGCAAAACCCAAATCAGTTTCTGGCTCACGAACACTGAAGATCCTCCCCGAAGATGTCCTTTTGTTCGGGACTTCTCGATTAAAAGCTGCGCGTAACCAGATCTAAATCAGGAGCGATAGTGCAGGCGTAACCAGATCTAAATCAGGAGCGATAGTGCAGGTCTAAAAACCTAACACCTATTATTGTCATTCCCGCTTTCCGTCCCTCCTCCCCCCGCCCCCCCCCCCTTCCCCTCCAACCTCCCTCAACCCCTCTCTCGCCTTCTCCCCCCCCGCCCCTTCCACTTTTGATGCCGTCCCCCGTAACGAAGACTGAAGCCATGGCATTCGCTTTTCACCTGCTGTCAAGGTCCCGTTTGGAACTATGGCTGCGTAGGTCAGTCTGTCGTTATTTTACAGCCTGTACGCGGTCTGACAACCATTCTTCCACTACAATACCGAAACAGCTTCCAACCGAGAGCTAACACAGAGAGAAGCCACCGCCGTCGCCGCACTTTGGCGATTTAGTTTTGGTTCGGCGCCAGTTTAAACCAATATATTTAATTCCACTTGACCGTGCTTGACTGCGCCTTAAAATGTGTGTGGTCAGTCTTTGTGTACAGGTACAAAGAAGGCACTGGTGGGTGGGTTGGTGTTTGTAGGCGTTATGTCTTTGGTTTGTCCAATGTGAGGCTGATTTCAAAGACCGGGGTGGTCGGTGGTCTAGTGGTGAAGAGACTTGTCACCAATGCGAGAGGTAAGGGGGTTCGAGTGCCACTCGGGGCAAAAAAGTTTTCCTTCTCGTATGTAGCACCGATCATTTGGGCCGATCGTCGGGGGTTCTCTCCGGGTACTCCGGCTTCCTCCCCCTCTGCTTCGGAAATGTTCAGCTCACCAAATTTGAAAAATAAATGCAGTTCTAAATTATGAAACTTAAATAGCTGAGCTGACCCTTCGCACCACGTGATTGTAATGTGCTTATGTCCAGCGTGCGAAAGAATGTGTGTGATTCACGTGAGCGTGCGTGTTGATTTCAGTTCGCGGCGCTTTGAGCTGATTCATGAAATTGGGTAAAGCGCCTACACAGTACTCATTATTATTATTATTATTATTATTATTATTATTAAAGACAGAGGGAAATAAGTTCTGTACAAGATTTCGTTCCCGTCGGAATTCGAACCCGAGACCTTCCTACCTCGTGCTCAAGCATAGAGTGGCAAGCTAATGACAAACGTTGCTGTTGTAGGTCTTGATGATCGTTGAAGGAACAATTATATAGCCTGGTAAAGTCGAGAGGTACAGCACTGGACTTTCGATGTTCGGGTCGTGAGTTCGAATCCTGCCAGTTTGGCTGGAGCCAAAAATTTGCGCTGGCGTTTTCCTCGTCTTTGCCAGGTCTTTGATATCACCCTTACGTGGTGACAAAAGACGTTAACACTGTTCACACTAAGGGCTGTATAACTGATGACAAGGGGATTTGGTGTAGTGGTTAAGGTATCCGACTACGAATCCTGAGCCGCCCGGTTCGAATCCCTGGTGGGCAGGAGTTTGGACGGATTTTGCCGTTTCAAATACGTAGAGTCAAAATCATGTGCAGACTTGTTTACGGTGGTGCCTGTCTCGCAATCGTGTACACAGGCACGCACAAATATCAAGTGTTGACGCTAAAACTCCCACGTCCATCTTTCGAAGAAGAGTAGGCTGTGGCCGGTGGCGTGGAAAACAGAAATACTCTCTCACGCACCAGCGTGAATAGCAGGGTGAAGGTCTGCACATAAAGTAGCGCTTAGCGGCAGCAGGCTTTCACTGCTTCGTCCTCCAGCCCTGCGGCGCCATCAGCATTTCAGACGAGATGGATATGTGCGCCGATCCCATACCATACCATTCCAGACACAAAGTAGCGCTGTTTGACGTTTCTCTGCCAAGATACACACACAAGGTTTGAACATGACCACGGTCACCCACAACAGTACCGTGTGTGTGCATTCCCAGCTACAGCGATTGTTCCTGTCATGCATAACAACCCGTCAACCGTCGTTCATTGACCAAACCAGATCTGACCTGACAAGTTCAAGGTTGAAGTGTGACCGCAAAGAACCAGCAGCCAACGTGACATCCTTTTCCACCTGATAAGGGTGATATCAAAGTCGGGGCAATGAGGAAAAAAATTATTTGATTTTTATTGGGTTTTTGTTTTTTTGCTTGTTTACTTGCATTTTTTCTTCGTTTTGTTTTGTTTTTGTTTGGGTTTGTTGTTGTTGTTGTTGTTGTTGTTGGGTTTTTTTTTTTTTTTTTTTTTTTGGTTTTGTTTTGATTTTTTAATTTTTATTTTTATGTTTTTTGGGTTTTTTTGGGGTTTTTTTTGGGTTTTTTTTGGGGGGGGGGGGGGATTTGCTCCTAGCCAGGATTCGAACTCACGACCCGAGCACTGGAAGTCCAATACTCAACCGCTCGGCTTTCCCGGCTTCCCCTGTTGGGTTTACGAATCAGAACGCTGTCAGTAACGTTTCACGCCAGTTTTAGTGGTTTTATGTTTTCATGTTGTTGAATGCGAGAAGCAATGCAAAGCACTGCCCTTGAGTGCGTTGGCGAGGGTGCTGAAGAAAGTTAAATGTCTTAAGTTCTCGCACCTAGGTAAAAAAAATTCACAGAGGATGATCAAAATGACACTTAAGGAATTTATCAAAACATATTGCGATACCATTGTTCGAAGTTAGTGGTTCTCACAAGCCTGTTCTCGTTGTGAAATTTTACCTGATTATTAGCAAGTTTGGTTTTTTTTCTGTCACACTTTTCATCGCAAAAATCACATACTCACAGACACCATTCGCCATATTAATGGAAACCTAGAAAATTAAACCTTGTTCATTGTCAAACAAAACAGCGTTGTGGCTATCGTGCATGTTATCTTTAGCTTTCACATTCATTCAAAGAGGCTATAGGGGTGGCGAAAATCGAGTTCCACGCGTAATCCTATTCTTGCCCAGCAGGAAAAGTTGACCATCATGCTATACGGTTATCAGAATAAATTAGTCCGTGCCTTTTGCACAGTAAGATTTTCCCCCACTGTGTCAGTCAGCTGCTCGCGTTTTGAACAATAATCTTCCTGACAGACGGGGAAAAGCCGGTATTTGTATGTCCCCGTTTTTAACCAGTTTTTCGGTGAGTGATATGGAATGCAATAAAAGGGTTTAAATAGTTTCGCTGAAAAATTCGGTTTCTGATTAAATTTTCACACGTCTTTGCCCCTTCTTCAATACGATTCCCCAAGAAGTAGAGGAGGAAGACAAAGCATCACCAACGAACCGGCCCCCGTAGTGTAGTGTTTAGCACTTCGGATCATGGACCGGGAGACCCGGATTCGAGTCCCAGCCGAGGCAAGCGGGCTTTTTCCTACCTAGGTCGGCTCCTACCCAGAGCGGGTGTGCTATGGGCCCAATGGGGAGGCTGCTGCCACACAGCCGAGCTTCACCCACTTCACGGGTGCGACTTTGGGGTGCTTCCCTTGGTATGTCAAGTCTTATGGTGTGGATGATTACACGGCCGGCACCGCAGGTGCTGTAGTTCCCGGACCTGGTTAATGCCGGGATATTTATGACAGGAAGCGTGGAATGCGGCCCTGCCCCGCAGTCCCAAACCACACGGACCTCCATAGCATTATCTTACCATCATCCTTATCTCCATCATCGTGCATAACAAAAATTGCCCCAACTTCCGGGCCCTTCGTGGATTCCACCCATTACCACTGGAACCAGCAAAGAGTTGTGGCAGCAAAAAAACAAAAACAAAACACACACACACACACACACACACACACACACACACACACACACACACACACACACACACACAACCGACGAAAACAACAACCCACAAACATTTCTATTTAATTTTTCTACTTAGCCTGTGACTACTTTTTCCAACGCCCTTTTGTAAAACACCAGGCATTCCTCAGATTGTCAAATTCCACATGCAATTTTTGAAATGACAAAACATTATTCCGATAATATGACATGTTAAGCCCTGATCCCGGGTAAAAGCGGCACTCCTGTTTTGAGGCTTGCCAAAGAGTCCACAAGTGGAGAATCAAAATTAAGTTAAACTCTCTGCCCCGCCCCCCCTACGAGCTCGAGTGCGGAGCAAATCAAGGGAAAATTTCAACAGATTAAAAGATAAAATCGAGTGGATGTTGTCTAGACAAAATATAATATGTGTTCTGCATCAGGGTTTGGAGCTAGCTAAGTAATTGTTATTGCTGCCGCGGGCTTCTTTGTACAGAAGAGGGTTTGTGAGTACTCGGCGAATACCGGCAGGGAATAATATACACGACATTCTTTACCCATTTGGTTTGCTGTTGTTCTTGTTCTTGTTCTTCTTCTTCTGGGGAGCCGGGGTGGTCGAATGGTAGAGCGTTGGACTTCTAATGCTCGCGTTTCGAGTTCGATCCCGGCTGGGGCCAAATATTTGTCCTGGCTTTTTCGTTGTTGCCCTGTCTTTGATATCACCCTATGTGGTGGAAAAGGACGTTAAACCCCCAAACACCCACCCACCCTCTTCTTCTTCTTTTTCTACAGGGGAGAAGGGAAAGCCAAATGGTCCAGAGCTGGACTTTCAATGCTCGGGTTGTGAGTTCAAATCCCGACTGCAGGCATATAATTGTGCTGGTTTTTTCCTTCTTGCCCCGTCTATGATCTCACCCGTATGGGTGGAAAAAAAAGACGTTAAAGCCACACCAACCATCTTCTTCTCATGCACCGTACCACTGTTACACGCGGGATTGTACTCCCCAGCGTGAAGTGCCCCGGGTCAATGCAGCTTGAGGCTGGAAGTACCCCGGGTCTAAGCAGCTTGATGCTGAAATTGCCCCGGCTCAATGAAGCTTGAAAGCTGGAGGTGCCCTGGGTCCAAGTAGTTTAAAGGCTAAAAGTGCCCAGGAATCAAACGAACCGGGGGTGGGGGGTAGGGGGTGGGGGTACATCTGGCATATTACACCGTCACATCTATGCGACAATGACCACCTTAGCGGTGGTGAGCAGGGCTCGGATGTAAAAGTTGAGGTTAATTTAACCCACGGATACGGGGCCTAACCCAGACTAGGTCAAAAGAAACCCAAAAGCAAATTTAAATAAGAAAGGAAGCGAAGAAAGGAAGAAAAAAAAATCCTTCTATAACGGCTTAGGCACCTTGCTGGAATAGGCCCGCTTCCTGATTTAAAAAGAAAAACAACAGAAAATTTAACCCTACAGCTAGTTTAGCTCGAGGTTAGACTCTAACCCAGGGCTAAAAGCCCTAACCTCGACTATTACGTACGGGTCCAGGATGCCAAAGAGGTGAAAGGTCATGCCGCGAGAAAGGGAATTGAATGTTTGGACAATTTGTCACCACTAACTGGATGCTTGAGGCGCACTAAGAGTGGCAGTGATTGGGTCACGTGAAAGTTGTCACCGAACAGTCCTAGTGTCATGCATGTCATATGGGATTTTACTCACGGGACTATCGCGCAACATCAGAACGACCGCCACCACAATATCCACGGCGATAAGGAGAATAGGATTTCAGTTAGCATCCTTGAGTATTTTACACCATAACAATTATACAATTATCTACACGCATGATTATGATTGAATTTCAGTAGCTGCTACTTCGGGTCCGTCGGAGGGAGCCGGGGTGGCCGAATGGTAGAGCGTTGGACATCTAATGATCGGGTCGTGAGTTTGTATCCCGGCTGGGGCCAAATGTTGTGCTGGCTTTTTCATCGTTGCCCCGTCTTTGATATTACCCGTATGTGGTGGTGGGAAAAAAAAAACCCGTTAAACCGCCACACACCCACCCTCGGGTCCGTCGGATCCAGGACTGTATCTGGTTGTGGAAAGGTTTTTCCGAGTCCCAGTCTGTTCAGGAATGGACAGTAGGCTCAAAGAGAGTCGTATGTCTCCAATAGTAGAAGCCACAAAGTCCCGAAAACGGTCGCGATGGTCAAATGAAACATCCTTCTATCTGACAAACAACCTCCTCCCCCCCCCCCCAACAAAAAGTAATAAAAATAAAGACAAAAAATGAGCGAAAAGCTGTGTGTGTGTGTGTGTGTGTGTGTGTGTGTGTGTGTGTGTGTGTGTGTGTGTGTGTTATGTCATTTAACGCAGTATTTCACGTAGAGTGTGTAAGGAGTGCGACTATGATGAGTGAATGAACAACACCAAAACCTATGACGTATATGTGTTTATATGTTTATAATAATGGTGATAAAAATATCTGTGTCTGTGTCTGTATGCGTATCTATATACTTTTTAAAATTCTACTTCGTTGTCCTTTTCGGGAAATTCACGCTGCTTCCCCCGGGGGAAGCGTGTCGCCAAGGTGCAGCG
This sequence comes from Batillaria attramentaria, assembly GCA_018292915.2. Classification (NCBI taxonomy): domain Eukaryota; kingdom Metazoa; phylum Mollusca; class Gastropoda; family Batillariidae; genus Batillaria; species Batillaria attramentaria. The sequence continues at coordinate 448,076 of JACVVK020000097.1, forward strand.
CCACCAAACCTACCTACCTATCCTGTTTGTGTAGTTTTGTTGGGGAGTGGGGGGGGGGGAGAGAAAAGCCGGATACCCCGGAGAGAAACCCCCGATGAGCAGCCCGGTAGCCAGGAAAACCCGGTGTAGCATCCGGTCCGGTCCCCCCTCTGAAGTAGTCCCCCGGGGGACCAATTCGTGGCAAAAACTGCTCTATAATGGTCCCCCCCTTAGACATCCAGCCTCGTTTTCGACTGGTCCCCCTGGGCGATTTTGGTCCCCCCTCGCATCCAAAATAGGCCCCCTCTCGAACTGGTCCCCCTCTTTTCTAACCAATGTAGAGCTATGTCAGTATTTATTTTTAACTTTATTGTTACAAAACTTTATTGTCCCCAAAAGCACAGGGCCATAGGAACATTTTTTTTCTTTTTTTTTCCGATTTATGTGCTTGTTGTTATTTTTGTGTGTGTGAGATATATTATTTGTTTGGTTGTGTTCTTGTTTCTTTCAGTTGTTTTTTTTGCATTGGTTCTTTTTTGCTGTCCACATTTCCTGTCATTTTTTTTAAACTGGAAATAGCATTTAGAGAATAACATCAAAGACCAAGTATCTAATATTTTCTATACAACGCCATAGAAAAAATATTTCTTCAAAATTAAGTAAGTGTCCATGACATGAAAACTAGTTGCCACCTTTGGCTTTCAGCGTACTTCAAGTAGACAGTCAAGACTGAGTACCAGTGTCTCAAATCATGACCCTTGAAACAACAAAAACAGCAGAAGACTAACAGTTCTCAGGCTGGTCTAAGGAGTGACACAAAAAACAGGAGCAAAGTGATGTCCAAGATTCATTATATAAATTACTCTGTCTGTTTTCAATGGGGCCGATTGCCAAACTGGCCCGTATTTCAGCCACCTAGGTTGTCGGCCTGGAGCCTCTCTTGTGAACACATACACGGGCGTGTCCAAGAGGGTGGCTGCAGCAAATATCTCAACCTCGGTGGCCCAAGTACGGAATGAATTGTCGTGTACTTATAATTATAGGCATGTTTGACACGAGTCACGTGACGTGTCAAGAAGCGTGGCGACCGTTTTCTCATCCCACAAAAAAAAAAAAAAAGAAAAGAGAAAACAAATCTAAACTTTTAAAAGTGATTTAACTTCGTAGATTTGCCGTTCTATGTAGCCTATACTTTTGTTTTTTAGTGGCGACCGTTTTCTCATCCCACAAAAAAAAAGAGAAAATAAAAAAACAAAAGTATAGGCTACATAGAACGGCAAATCTACGAAGTTAAATCACTTTTAAAAGTTTAGATTTGACACTGTAACCTTGACCCAGTTCAAGATCATCTTGAATAACATCTCTGTACAAAAATGAAAATAATTATACATATAACGAAAGAGGTGTGTGTGTGTGTGTGTGTGTGTGTGTGTGTGTGTGCGCGTGTGTGTTTGCGTGCGTGCGTGCGTGAGTGAGTGTGCACGCGTGCGTGCGTGCGTGCATAATGTGTGTGTGTGTGTGTGTTTGAGAGATGGGGGGAGGAGAGAAAGTGTGGGGGGCGAGAGAGAGAGAGAGAGAGAGTGAGAGAGATCCAGAGTCACGTTTTCTACTGAGTTGACACACACTATAACAATAAAGTTAAAAATAAATACTGACATAGCTCTACATTGGTTAGAAAAGAGGGGGACCAGTTCGAGAGGGGGCCTATTTTGGATGCGAGGGGGGACCAAAATCGCCCAGGGGGACCAGTCGAAAACGAGGCTGGATGTCTAAGGGGGGACCATTATAGAGCAGTTTTTGCCACGAATTGGTCCCCCGGGGGACTGCTTCAGAGGGGGGACCGGACCGGATCCTACACCGGTATCACATATCACAAGCTCGACCTGGGCTCGAACACACGCTTCATCGCCGTGAAAGCGGTGACGGCCGTTCAGTAGCGTAGTGGCTAAGTCCGACGCGCTACCTGTTAGACCACCGCTCGAGCCATTACAAATAAAACTGTAGTGGCACTAGCAGGAACCAGCGAGGACATCAGCGTTCACAATCTCTCTCATAATCCAGAAATGGACGTCTAGTGTGAAAAGACGAACAACGACGACGACGACAACAACAACACTTCAGGTTACCCCTACTACATTCGAAGCTTCATACAATGATATTACTTACTTAGGCCCCTGGCCCCGTTGGGGAGCCGGGGTGGTCGAATGGTAGAGCGTTGGACTTCTAATGCTCGGGTCGTGAGTTCGATCCCGGCTGGAGCCAAATATTTGTGCTGGCTTTTTCATCGTTGCCCCGTCTTTGATATCACCCTATGTGGTGGAAAAGGACGTTAAACCCCCAAACACCCACCCACCCACTCCACGTGAAGCATAGGCCATCGACAACCCTTCACAATGATATTCCTTTTGCTTTTTAGTCCTCTCTGCGCGCAGCGATACCCCCATACACAACACATTTAAAAGTGTTCTGTTTCGTATGATCATTCATGGCACACTGGGGCGAAAACTTATAATTTACACTCGAGTTATATAAGAGCGACTTACAAATTAGTGTCAAGAAATATTTCACAAAAGCTTCAGTGATTGGAGCACTCTGGTGCAGAGAAACCTTTAAAAAAAAAAAACCCGAAAAACTTGGCCGCACTGTGCAAAACGCCGCATTCAACACAAGGCAAATCCACCAGCTCATACATACAATTTGCCCATGTCGGGGGCGTTAGCGCCAAAGCAGGTGTGTGTATTCAAAATGGTGAATGCAGTGTCGCGTGTGAAGATTAATACATGCAGGTACAAAGGTGTTCATGTGCAGGCACCGTGTGAAAAATTACTGTGAAAAGCAAGGCGACCTGTTGCGGTGGAGTGATTCGTGGGAGTCACACTGACTCGAGACGTGAATGTATCACTATGGTGAAGGGGTGGGTGGGTGTTTGGGGGTTTAACGTCCTTTTCCACCACATAGGGTGATATCAAAGACGGGGCAACGAAGAAAAAGCCAGCACAAAATATTTGGCCCCAGCCGGGATCGAACTCACGACCCGAGCATTAGAAGTCCAACGCTCTACCATTCGACCACCCCGACTCCCCCCTCACTACGGTGAAGAACGTGTTCAGACGTGGAGACAGGAAATGCGGGCGCGCGCGCGTATGTGTGTGTGTACGTGTGTGTGTGTGTGTGTGTGTGTGTGTGTGTGTGTGTGTGTGTGTGTGTGTGATAGAGAGAGAGAGAGAGAGAGAGACAGACAGACAGACAGACAGACAGACAGACAGACACACACACACACACACACACACACACACACACACACACACACACACACAGGCAGGCAGGCAGATACTCTCAGAGAGAGAGAGAGAGAGAGAGTATCTGCTGCAACAACTATCGCAAAAAAAAAATTACATCTATTTTTAAGCCCGGGGAATGAAATAGTTTTTATCTACAATTTAAAAAGAAATCATTGGCGTAACAGTCCACACAAATTAATGGAGACTGGGGTCGTCCCGAAGCCACAGCAAACCACATGCTGAAAATAAGCGCTATTTATAGTCAGCCTATCTAATAAACAAGACGATAGAAGAATTATAAATGCAGTTTGAAATAGCCGTTAAGAATCGGTCGCGTCGGCGAAAAAAAAAAAAGCAAAGTATACATTTCTAGGTTAAAAAAAAAGTTCTTTCCGCATACGTAGAAACGACAAAATAAATAAAACCTGCCATCTAGACCCCTCGATATGAAGTATGTGAGAAGGAGTGGATGAGTTTTCGGACTTTAACGTCCTTTTCCACCACTACGTACGGGTGATATCAAAGACGGGGCAACGAGAAAAAGGCCAGTACAAATATTTGGCCCAAGCCGGGATTCGAATTCACGACCCGAGGATGAAAAGTTCAACACTCGACCATTCGGCTATCCCGTCTCCCCGTATGTGAGAAGGAACCTCTGACTTTAAAGTGTGGTGTCAGTTTGTTCACTGAACTCGCACAGATACGACGCAGCAGTGTTTGATGGAAACCTTGTGCAAAAACCTGTGCAATGACCAGCTGTAATTTTCACGTGCCGCAAACGAAATCGTCCCGACGATCTATGTATGGCAGAAGCTTGAAATCATCTCAGAACAAGAGCTAGAGCATTGCGATCACATGAAGTAGGCGTATTACCAGCGCAAGGGTGGGTGGGTGGGTGTTTGGGGGTTTAACGTCCTTTTCCACCACATTGGGTGATATCAAAGACGGGGCAACGATGAAAAAGCAAGCACAAATATTTGGCCCCAGCCGGGATCGAACTCACGATCCGAGCATTAGAAGTCCAACACTCTACCATTCGACCACCCCGGCTCCCCTATTACCAGCGCAAGGCAACTTGCCCAAATAGACCAGTCAACCAGCACTTTAGCCGCAAAGCAAGCCATTAGGGCAATATTACGCTGCAGAGAGTTTTCGCGGTGGTCTGTTGTGTCCCATCTTGACACAACTGACTGTTTTTAAAGATCTAAGCTCACAACAAAAAGCTTTCCGAAGTGTGAAAAAGTTTTACAGAGTCGACCGTACAAGCACAGTCAACTCTGCCACAGTTGCAGAGTTTTCAGCGTCCCTGAAACCCCAATAAAAGCCAAGGGCAGCCCGATTTCACAGCTCAGCTTGCGTTTTGACAATCATACTGAGCGAGAAAGATAGTGCAGCACTCAACATCCGCTAGACACTGTAGCGATGTACCTCGCTCACTGACCAAAAGCCAAATACTGTCACGGCAAACTCGTGCTCCGGTTTTATGAGGGTTTATGAGGGAAAACGCAATGTTTGCGGCTTTTTGCTGAGATTGCAGACCTTTAATGCACGGGTCAAACGCATTCGACGGAAAGTTTTCCACAATGCTGTTGTAAAGCTGACGCGCGTATGGAGGCTTTAGCGTGTGCTGGGGTCTCAAACTGTTACCAATACACCCAGCAACAACTGATCACTCTAGCGCGTTGCCATTTGCGTGACATACGAGACTGATCAAGGAAGCATTGGGGCGTGTCGTCACCTGTGTCAAGTTACAGGTGAATTCCCTGATCGACCAGTCTCAGATCCCCGACAGAGCTTCCTGACAAGGATTACCATGTGGTGCGTCGTCCACACTGAGACACTCCCCTGACTATGATTCAGAAGTTTCCGTGTGCGTGCCAGACTGCAATTGGCAGATAGGCCACTGGGCCCGTATGTAAAAGTCGAGGTTAATTTAACCCACGGCTACGGGCCTAACCCAGACTAGGACAAAAGAAACCTCAAAGCAAAATTAAATAAAAAAGGAAGCGAAGAAGAGAAGAAAAAAATCCTTCTAAAACGGCTCAGACACCTTCCTGGAATTGGCCCGCTTCCTGATTTAAAAAAAAAAAAAAAACAACAACAGAAAATTTAACCCTAGAGCTACTTTAGTTCGAGGTTAGACTCTAACCCGGGGCTAAAAGCCCTAACCTCGACTATTACATACGGGCCCTGATTGATGAAAGCCTCTATGTTCGTGATGCCGTGGAGATGGCAAACTGCCGCTTTCGAAGCTGAGAGGCTGTTTACCAGATAGCAGGACGTTTCTTTTGGTCACTGCGACCGTTTTCGCGACTTTGTCGCTTCTAATATTAGAGAAATACAACTTTCTTTGAGCCCACGGTTTTTAATAACAGACTGGGACGCGAGCCTGAACCCGACCACACCTATTAGATAAGACTTGTTAAAAAGAACAAGCCACTGCACACCAGTTCAGGAGCCACTTCAAGCCACTATTACGCAAGGCGTGGGGCTTCCCTGCTAGGCCTGAGACCGCTGCGGATTCCATAATAGTGGCTTGAAGTGGTTCCTAGTGATCTGAAGATTTCAAGTAAAATTGCGATTTTCTTCATGGGCTTTTAAGAGTTTATGACGTCACGCGTCTGTCATCGTCAGCAGTGCAGGTCGATTTGTGAGGTTAGAAAAAAAGTTAACACGTGTCTCTTTAAAGCTTCTATGAGGGAGCCGGGGTGGCCGAATGGTAGGACGTTGGACTCTCAATGCTCGGGTCGTGAGTTCGAATCCCGCCGGCTGGGGCCAAATATTTGTGCTGGCCTTTTTTTTCTCGTTGCCCCGTCTTTGATATTACCCTTATGGGATGGAAAAGGACGTTAAACTCCTAAACACCCACCCACCCACCCGCTTCTATGAACTTGTCCGGTATAGAACAACGTTGCGGATTTTTTTTTCATGGAATGCGCTTAACTCTTTGCTTCTCAATGGTAGATGCCGCAAAGTTAAGAAGACAGCTTCCATACCCAAACGGAGCATCACCCATTCAGGCAAACAGCCTCAGAGGTTCGTGAGTGGCACTTTTTTTAACCCCTCTATTCAACACGAACAATGTTATTTGAAGTGCAAGGAGTAGTGTTCACAAAAGACGCGCGCACCGTGACCTTGACTGTCTGTGTGAAGGTACAGGTACTTTGTAAAGGGCGAACAATCTGAAATATCCCTACACGCCCGAAAATAAAAAAAAAAGCCTTCACTATAACGCTTGACACGTCTGAAAACGGCAAATTAGAAAGCCACACCTAAGCACGCCCTGAATGGAAGATCACCTTTGAGTATCACAGAAGCTCAGGGCAAACTGCATGTTGGATCAATTTGGCCTCCAGTTTAAGGCAGGGTTTACGAGGGTACAAAAAAATGGAACATAGGCACACCACACCTCAGCTTAATTAGCCGCATCGGGTTTCTTTATCTGAAACAGGTCAAGGTTTGGACGGGAAAAGACGGACAAAAGAATGTAGACAAGAAGGCGTGGTAAAGTGGGGGGGGGGGGAGAAGGAGAGGGGGGTGGGTGGGGTGGAAAGGGTTGTTAGGGGGAGGGGGTGGGGTGGATAAATTACCAATGACATGACTGTCAGAACATGCGAGGTCACTAGAAATGAAATAAGAATATTTAGCTCTGCTCGCAGGTCTTGCAGAAGACTATCAACCCCCTTACAGAAAAACAAATAATAACCACACACGCCGAACCTGTGAATCGCAAACAGAGGAGTCCAATGTACACAGAATACCACAAATTCACAAAAGATAAAAACATTCCTATTGTCAATGACAAGATTAGCAAAAACAGTAATATGTACCTTATTGCCGATTTCACATTGGTAGCAATTGAATATCTGTCTATCTTTAGCATGGCTTACTTTTTTTTTGTTGCAGTATTACGAAATCCTCAACAGACATTACATGCTATGATAGGAGCAACATATATTACACCGTCATTCAACAGCACTTCAATACCACGAATGTCCAGAGTGTACAGCGCGACAAGGAGTAAAGGTCTCTGGTTCTTCGGAAGTCAGGGGTTTTCTCCGGGTACTCCGGCTTCTTCCCCGTCCGCTTTGGACATTTTCAGCGAACAAATAATCAAAAATAATGCGATTAGAACTTCCGGCACTAAATAGCTGAGCTGACCCTTCGCTCCAAGTGACTGTAATGTGTTCATGTCCAGGCTGTGAGAGAATGTGTGTGATTCACGTGAGCGTGCGCGTTGGGCCCATTTCACGGCACTTAGAGTCAGGAAACCCTACATGGTCCAACCCTTGTCGTGGGGTAGTGGCTTGTGTACCTCAATGACCCAGAGAACTATGCCAGCAGGAGCACATGCTCCTGGCAGGGTCACCCAAGCTGGACAGGTCGAAGGGTAGAGGTCAGACGAATGTGGACCACCTCTCCAAGAGGCTAAACGGGTTTGCGTAGGGTTAACAGCCCTACCTGTAAAAAACACTATGTTACTGAAGCATCGACAGCAACAAACCGAGACATTCACCTGGGCGAGGAAGGGTCTCCATCCCGGAGACCTATGACGCATTGCAGTGAAAGCCGAAAGGAAGCTGCAAGGCCGACCCCCCTTCTAACACCCAGGACAACAACGAGAGTAGCCACATGGAACATCAGGACAATGTATGAAGTAGGGAGGACCATACAAGTAGCAAGAGAGATGAAGAACTACAAGATAGGAGTACTGGGACTGAGTGAGACAAGGTGGCTACAGACAGGACAGCTGAGATTTTCATCGGGAGAGCAATTGCTGTACTCTGGACACACAGAGGATGGAGCCCCCCACACTGAGGGCGTGGCCCTGATGCTGGCACCGGAGGCACAGCGGGCACTCATCGGCTGGGAACCTGTCAACTCCCGCATCATCACAGCCAAATTCATCACCAAGAAAAAAGACATCAAGCTGAACATCATCCAGTGCTACGCTCCCACCAATGATGCGGAAGAGGAGAAAAAAGATGACTTCTACCAACAACTGCAGACAGTGATAGATAGAGGAGGAGCCAAGGACATGACCATACTGATGGGAGACTTCAACGCCAAGATTGGATCAGACAACACAGGCTATGAGGACACCATGGGAACACACGGACTGGGACAGATGAACGAAAATGGCGAGCGCTTTGCAGACTTTTGTGCCCTGAACCAGCTAGTGATAGGAGGCAGCATCTTCCCACACAAGCGCATCCACAAGGCCACATGGAGATCGCCGGACCATGTCACGGAGAACCAGATTGATCACATCTGCATCAGCCGGAAGTTCAGGAGATCGTGGCGGGATGTGCGCGTGATGAGGGGTGCCGATGTATCATCAGACCACCACCTTCTTGCAACAACATTGAGACTTCGGCTTAAGAGGCACACCAACGCCAACAGCACACGGACCAGGTACAACGTTGGACTTCTCAGGAACACAGACACACAAGCAGCATTCCGTATCAGCCTTTCCAACAGGTTCCAGCCACTGCAAGACCTGATAGAAGACAGTGAAATGGACATCGAGACACAGTGGGAACACAGCAAGAAACTCTGGCACGACACATGCGAAGAGGTCCTTGGCAAGAGAAAGACCCAACATAAGGAATGGATCTCTGCTGATACCATCCAGAAGCTGGAAGTTAGGAAAGAGAAGAAAACTGCACTGAACACGAGCCGAACAAGAAGAGCTAAGGCAAAGGCACAAGAGGAATACACAGCAGCTGACAGAGAAGTGAAGAGGAGCACCAGGAAGGACAAGAGGGACTACATCGACAACCTGGCCAGTCAAGCAGAGGAAGCAGCCCGACAAGGGAATCTAAAAGACCTGTACCAGGTGACCAAGAAGCTCGCGGGCAAATTTCAGCAGACAGACAAACCAGTGAAGGACAAGAACGGGCACCCACTGACAACAACTGAGGAACAGCTGAAGCGATGGGCAGAACACTTCAGGGAGCTGTTAAATCGCCCCATCCCTGAAACACCACCAGACATCCCACCAGCTGAGACAGAACTACCCATCAACTGCGACAAGCCCTCTAAGGCGGAGATCAGGAAAGCCATCATGACACTGAGAAATGGGAAAGCTGCAGGGCCGGACGAGATACCAGCAGAAGCCATTAAAGCAGACACAGAGACAGCCGTCAACATGCTGCACAGCCTGTTCAGCAAGATCTGGGAGAAGGAAGAGGTGCCAGCCCAGTGGAAAGAAGGGATCGTCATCAAGCTGCCAAAGAAAGGGGACCTCAGGGACTGCAGCAACTACCGAGGGATCATGCTCCTGTCAGTGCCAGGCAAGGTTCTCAACAGAATTCTACTGGAGAGGATGAGAGAGGCAGTCGACCCCATGCTCCGAGACCAGCAGGCAGGCTTTCGCAGGAACAGGTCCTGCGCTGACCAGATTGCCAGCCTACGCATCATTGTGGAGCAGTCACTGGAGTGGAACTCCCCCCTCTACATCAACTTCATAGACTATGAGAAGGCCTTCGACAGTGTAGACAGAGAGGCGCTGTGGAAGCTGCTAAGGCACTATGGAGTTCCCGGGAAGATCATCTCCCTGATCCAGTGCACCTACCAAGACATGAGCTGCAGGATTGCCCATGCCGGCCAGTTGTCAGAAAGCTTCGAGGTGAAGACCGGAGTCCGCCAGGGATGCCTGTTGTCCCCGTTTCTCTTCCTCCTGGTCATCGACTGGATCATGAAGACCACTACAGCAGGCAGGAAAAACGGGATACAGTGGACACTCTGGACGCAGCTGGATGACCTCGACTTCGCGGACGACCTGGCGCTCCTGTCTCACAGCCACAGCCAGATGCAGGACAAGACTACGTGCCTGGAAGCCACTTCAGCCGGAACAGGGCTCAAGATCAACAGGAAGAAAACCGAGCTGATGAAGATCAACACCACTGCCAACACACCAGTCACAGTCGGTGGAGAGCCCATCAGGGAGGTGGAGTCTTTTGTCTACCTGGGGAGTGTGGTTGATGGACAGGGAGGCACAGACCGAGACGTCACAGCCAGAATCGGCAAGGCAAGGGCAGCAATGGTCATGCTGAAGAACGTCTGGGCATCCAAAGTTGTCAGCATAAGAACCAAACTTCGCATCTTCAACTCCAACGTGAAGTCAGTTCTGCTCTACGGATGCGAAACATGGAGGACAACGAAGACGATGCAGCAGAAGATCCAGACATTTCTCAACACCTGTCTGAGGCGCATCTTCAACATCCGATGGCCAGAGAAGATCCGGAATGAAGAGCTGTGGGAGCGAGCGGGGCAGGAACCAGTGGCCAAGCAGATTCTGCGGAGGAAGTGGGGCTGGATTGGACACACCCTCAGGAAGCCAGCATCCAGCACCACACGCCAAGCCCTGACATGGAACCCGCAGGGGAAAAGGAAGAGAGGCCGGCCTCGCAACAGCTGGAGGCGGGACACTGAGGCAGAGCTATGTAAGCAGGGGACCAACTGGACTGGAGTGGCAAGACTAGCCCAGAACAGAGTGCGATGGCGAAGGGTTGTCGATGGCCTATGCTCCACGTGGAGCCAAGGGCCTAAGTAAGTAAGTAAGTAAGAGTCAGGAAAACAGGTAAAGCGCCTAATAAATATTTTCTTCTTCTTCTTCTTCTTGTTCTCATCCGTAGGTAAAGTTATTTAACTTCCGCACCGTAATACAAGTAACTTGTTTGGGAGTGGCAGTGGCGCACACGCATTTGCACGGAGAGAGTTCATACATCGCTGTTACATAGTTGGTTGATTGTTGAGGGGGGGGGGGGGTGTAAACATCCTTTTCCACCACGTACAGGTGATATCAAAGAAGGGGCAACGAGGAAAAGGCCAGCATAAATAATTATATCGTTCCCAGGCGGGATTCGAACTCACGACCTGAGCACTGCAAGCTTACAACGGCCATTGAAAACTCACCAGTTTTGCAAGCCCAACGCTAGAAGAGTGCCTACTCAGTCAAAAAGCACGGGCTAAGTTCTGCCTTCTCTGGTATCCCGTGAAAAGACTCCAAAACCAAACATCTCGAAATCGGTATGAGGATAATATGAGACCAACAGCAAGTATATGCTTACTCCGCAAAAGATTACAACAGCCATTGAAATCTCACCAGCTTTGCATCCTGGAAGGCAAAAAGTAATCAGACAACTGCAAAAACACACCTACTCTACCTAAAAGCTTAGAACAGACTTTGAAAACTCACCAGTTTCGCATTGTTGTAATCAATCACAGAAATCACATTTCGGTCACTTGATCTATATCCCACAAAAGCTTACAACGGCCATTGAAAACTCGCCAGTTCTGCATCCTGTGCAAGACCTCACAGAAAGCTATCAATCACAGAGAAATCACATTCTTGTCAGCTTGATCTTTGTCCCGTGGCCCGGGTATCCCCTCAAGCTCGAACACCGCTAGTAAAACCCTCCCGATATCCCGCCAGCATGGAGTTAATGCGATCTCACGCCGCGCTGTGCCTGTATTTACCACGCAGTCCAAACAGCGCATGTAGACACAGGAATCTACCTTGATGAGCAATTCAAGGGTTTTGTGAAGTGCCCTACTAGACAGGGAGGCAATGCAGACGGCGGAGGGTTTGTTTTCCACTGAGGTGCTACATGTATAACAATTCAATAGTTTTGGCCGCGTTTACTCTCAGGAATAGCCCTATGCTTGGAACACGTCCTTGCATTTACAGGAACCCGTTTGTAAAATTAGTTTTCCGGTTTAAGACCGAAGCCACACGGGAGACGCTTTTGTTCGAACAAACATGGGAAACAGCTAAGAACAAGTGCCGGAAAGAATAGGGCAAAGACATATGTAGCCGCATGCCACATAAGAAACACGAAATGTTCGATGTTTGTTCGGACTTAAAACACTTCGGTGTGACAATAGGCCTTATGCCCCTCTCTGTTATACCAACCAACCAAAACCCAGATATTTTTTCCAATGTTACACGCATTTTCAAAATGAAAGAAAAACGAAAAAAAAAAAAAAAACCCAAATCTCTGTGCTACTCTTTATAGGCTTTATTTTTGTCGCTGTCAAAGAAAGAGGCTGGACCAATTTTTCAACCAGAAACGACTTTCAATAATGCATTAAACGGGTTAATTCAATCTTTGCTAACATAACTTATGTTTTGGAACGGTTTCGCTCGTAAGTGCGCCTGTACGCTCGAAATATTCTATCTTGACGACTAGCAAAGCTCTTAATGCGATACAATGCTGTTTACACTTAGCGCGAGCGGTCGAACATTCAAATTCTACGACTGTTGTTGCACTACTGGAGCGCTCAAAGTGCTCGTCTCGTCACTGAGTACGCTACCGTTGGCTCAGTGTCAGCATAACAGACGCTGTCACAGGCCAGGGCCCGCACGTAAAACTCGATGTTAATTTAAATCACGGCTACGGACCTAACCCAGACTAGGACAAAAGAAACCCCAAAACAAAATTAAATATAAATTGGCAAAATGTGTATAAGTAAATACAGATACGGTACACCTACAAACATAATAAGCTTGTTCGAAAAGGAAACTCAGTTAAGACATCTGTCCATGCACTAATTTCAAAACCATTAATTTAAAATCAGTGGGGAACCAATGAAGAGAGGCCGATCAGCCCCCCCCCCCCCCCCAAAAAAAAAAAAAAAGAAAAAAAAATGAAAAAATGAAAACAAAATAAATAAATGAAAAGGTTTTGAGCGCCCTGCATGCAACTGAGGTTCCAAAAAAATGTAATAAAAAAGAAGACAAAAATAAAAATAAAAAAAATTTAAAAAATAATAAAAAAGGGAAGCGAAGAAAGGTAGAAAAAAATCACACACACAGAGAAAAAAATCCTTCTCTAACGGCTTAGGCACCTTGGTGGAGTGGACCCGCTTCCTGGTTAAACACACACACACACACACACACACACACACACACACACAACCCCAGAAAACTTAACCCTAGATCTAGTTTAGTTCGAGGTTAGACTTTTACGCGGGGCTAAAATCCCTAACCTCGACTTTTACATGCGGGCCCCGGTGTCTAACTAATTGACGTTATGATAGATACCACGAAAATAGCTCAGCACGATCTGTGAGGGAAAAAAATGGTAGTATGAGCCCCTTTACGTCGCTCACATTTTCAAACACATAGCTTTATCTGAGAGCAACAGCTGTCAAAAGTTTTCGATTTGGAGTAACACTGGAACCCTCCCGCAGTCTTGACCAACACCCGTGAACAAGTTTGTCGCAGACCTCATACCGAGACATTCGTAATGGAAGTGTACTACTACAACCACCTAAGTGACATGGATTTGGTAAGGCGCGTGGTCGCTTTCTCCTAAAGACCGTGGGACTGTGCAACTGGGCAAATACTCACTGTCGTAGCGGTGCGTGCTTCTTCAAAAGACGGAACCAGGAAAAGCGAGCTCGCAAATTACTGGTGGGGGCACAAGCAAAGTAGGGTCAGTAGCTCTCACAATGAGACCAGGACGACGCGGCACAGGGGCAAATGGGTGACCAGGAGTAAGGTATTCATTCAGTCGCCAGGTGAAAATGAACGGGTTGGTTAGAGGCAAGGCCGCTTTGTGCAGTGTGTTGTGAAAACTGTCGAAAAGGGTGCCTGGAGTAGAAAGGGGGTACCAGTTGTACCGCCACCACACACACACACACACACACACACACACACACACACAGAGGCATAGAAATGCGCGCGCACACACACACACACACTCAGACTCTCTCTCTCTCTCTCTCTCTCACACACACACACACACACACACAGGCATAGAAACGCGCGCGCACACACACACACACACACACACACACACACACACACACACACACACAGGCACAGAAACGCGCGCGCGCACACACACACACACACACACACACACACACACACACACACACACACACAAAGCGTGCGGCTTTTTCGAATGCACATGCAAGTGTATTGCACGTTCGGTCACCTAATCGTGTAAATATTCTCAACTTCGACAAAGATGTCATACCTTTTTTTTTTTTCAGTGTGGTCTGACAAATCGACAGAACGGCATAATTATGTCCCAATAAAACATTAACTACCACTGGATGTCACTGTATTACCATAAAGAAATGGAGACCTTTCTTCACTTTTTGAAGGTTTATGAGATATCTTGATATTTCATTGACCTCAAGTGCTGTAATATGAAAACAGGTGTATTCAACCCACTGAAATACTGCAGCCAAGCGAAAACGCTGCAATGCGAGCTTAGGAACCCTTCTCCATTCATACACCCTCTGTCGCCCCCAATTTCCTGCAGCTGACAACCCCTGAAAACACTTGAATGAATTGTGATATATCAAGATTTTTATCGCCGCCTCTCGTCACGCATGTAAGCGGGTATGAAGAGGGCTTCACTGAGAACCACGACGGCGATAATGTGACGGTATTGTAGGACCTGTACACTTGGTTGATGGGTGGCGCGCACGCACACAGAGAGAGAGAGAGAGAGAGAGAGGTAGAGGTCCATCATCGTTCAGACCAACATATTTAAGCCTTTCCCCTTTTCATACCGACGGTAAACTTTCGCTGGTAAACGTAGTACTCGAAACAAGGGACACCACTGGTGTCACGTATAGTACACCCCTTGGCCAATTGCTACCTGATCTGGGCAACTAGAGCAGTAGGTGACTTCAACATTTAGAGTGAAGCCTGGGAAAACAGAAGGACCCATTTTAACATATTTTAACACTGAAATGAACCTGGATGATTTATTTCTTATCGTTTTCTCATCTGTCCTCTAATCATGACTTGCATGAGAACATACGTGAATATCAAACACGCCAAGGCGTCATAGTAGAGTTTTGCTTAGCACAATCAGCTCTTGCAACCAACCTCTTGAGTTCAGTACAGTTCAGTTCAGAAAGGTATCTCTTCGCTCAGAAAAGTTCATAGGCGCTCCACCCAGTCTCGCAGTCCTCTCCCCAGTGTCGTCTTAGAGACTGTTCCATTGTTCGTCTGTTCTTGTTGTGTCTGTCATACCCTTTTACGGGCCATCGTCGGCCACCGCCTGTTTAAACGCCTCTGCTCAGCAGGCAGTCAGTGGTATAATGACCGAGACTTTGCTCATGCAAGGTGCGTTTCTAACTCTTTACCACGTCTGGTGTTCCTGGGCGCAGGCCATCGATAACGCTTACCCCGCCAGCCGAAACGTATGGTGTAACCTACTGCAAATGGCATTTGACTGTGCGGTCGTGGGTATGTGCGAGGGACATCTACACAACTAATGGTTTTATTTCACGGTCTAGGAGACTATAAACCCTTTACAGCCGCAACTGTTTGGCTATAAATCTTAAATGCTAACCTGAAACCATGCAACCTGCTCGTATTCTAGTGGATTAATCGCTCTCATTTTGCTTCCGAGTATGGCCTGTACACTTAACGTCAACGAGCTAATTCTCCTCTTGAGCACGTTCATACCAACGGGGGCCACGCTGTGTAAGGTACTGTGACCAACAGTCTTAACGGTGGTGCTTGTTCCTTACAGACGTGATCACTGATGTTAGGACTGCAACCTATCTGGAAACAGTTATAAATAAAACGAAAGAAGGCAGACAGACAGACAGACAGACAAGGGGGTAGGGGCTGGGAGTGGTTTCGGGTGGGTGTCTAACACAACAGATAAAGCAGTCGTTTATGCGAAGCTGTGTTTTTCTCCTTATACATAGAGACAAAATTTATCTGACGTTTTTCAGGCGTAAGATACTATAATTAGTTTTATTTGAAATATCAGCCCGTTTTTCTCTTGCTGATATGAGCCCAGTCTCTCTCTCTCTCTCTCTCTCTCTCTCTCTCTCTCTCTCTCTCTGTGTGTGTGTGTGTGTGTGTGTGTGTGTGTGTGTGCGCACGTGTGTATGTTTGTGTGCGTGTGTTTCTTCGTGTAACAGAAACATCTTCCTGGTTCCCATTCCCATCTGTTCACATGTTTTGGAGCAGAACACGGGTTTCTTTGTGTTTGTTTGTGTGCTATTTGCTATTGCTTTTAGCTTCCTTTTTCACTCATAAAACATCTGCTTGTCGCCTGTACGAAATTTTTTTTTTTTTAATCCTGTCAAGTTGTGTGCGTGACACAAACACAGGTAGTTATAAAAATATTAGTCATGGAACAGGGCATGCATAGTGTGTAGTACACAAAGGTCGTATTGAAAAGTCGCAACGTAAAAGCAAACATCCTTTAGGCTATGCTCGAATTTCTGGCTGTCATGGATTTCGCAAACAGCAGTTCTTCCTCTATCTGGCAACCTGTTTTCATACCGGTGTTTTCTTTAATTGCCACCATATTTTATGTTTCATCTGACATCATGCGATGCACTTCCTCTCTTGAAGTGAAATGAGCGGGTATTGCATCTCGACTATTTGATAATGACGCACGCGACAAGGAAAAGTTCACCACGGACCCTTCGCCTTTTGGCGCGTACTTGGGGAGCCGGGGTGGTCGAATGGTAGAGCGTTGGACTTCTAATGCTCGGGTCGTGAGTTCGATCCCGGCTTGAGCCAAATATTTGTGCTGGCTTTTTCATCGTTGCCCCGTCTTTGATATCACCCTATGTGGTGGAAAAGGAAGTTAAACCCCCAAACACCCACCCACCCACCCACCCACCCACCCTTGGCGCGTACTCTCTCTCTCTCTCTCTGCCAGACCTACCAAAACCTGATAACTAATAAACGATAAACATGACTTATTACACTATTCTAGACGTATGGGTTATCAGTTTCTAACACACTGAATCTGCAGCTTTAAATACCTTTCCACATAAAAATGTAACTACCTGTAAAATGTAGAATGATTTGTCGTCACCATTTCCTATCAAACGATAATATCAACAGGTATAAATTTCGTACTAAAGTTGTCTTTCCTTTTGGAGTTGTGAAACTTTCCGTTACCTCATAGATTTATGCGTTTCAAGAATTATTTTTTTCCGTGTCTTCAAGTGCAGGCTGATAAAGCACACAAGTGGTGCCTAGTGGACACTGACTCTGAGTTTGCACTTTGCTAAAGCCCTTTGGATACCTAAGCTGCACGTACAGAATAATACATTTCATTTCAGGATGGCGAACATATTATAATGTCAATATCGAGGGAAGGAACCACCTGTGTTTACTTACCGTTTACAGAACAGTCAAAGGGCACTGCGGCACAGTACGTATCCATGTGTGATGAAAATCCGAACTCCTGTGATCACAGAGATGTTCCATGGTTGTTATAACATGTAATACCACACTGGCCTAACAAAGCGGATCCCAGCAAGTGCTCACGTCACGCTTGAGACGCCAACAAGATTACCGTAGCTTTCTGCTTGGAAACACTGGAATCAAATGCCACAACATAGACTTAACGTCGGCTTACAGACTTTCATCTCAGCACTGGTCCTGAAGAAAGCTTTCAATAAAGCCGAAAGATTGACATCACCGGGCGTAAGTCGTCTTTTTCAATTTTCTGTAACACTGGGAAGGAATTCACAATCAGCTGACCATGACCGCCCCTCAGGGAAAGCTGTCGGTGGTGTTTGCCTGGCGTGTAGTCGTACACGGCGGACTTTCCGACAGCGTTGAACTGTCTGCTTGTGCCCGTTTCACGCCTGACGGTACGCCAAGTTCTGATCAGGCTGTTTTCAAACCGGACACAGCGCGTGCTTGTCATGTTGAACGCGCGACTGTACTTCGTCAGAAACTTCAATTAGTTTATGGGCACTTCACTTCCTAGTCCAGGCATGTGCAAGGTACAAGTGTGCAGCAAATGTTGTTTGTTCGTTTTTTTCAATTTTCCTTGTTATCCATCACGTGCTCTCTCTCTCTCTTTGAGTTTTTTTTCCCGTCTTCTTTTTCTTTTCCGTAGTCGTAGCTTTAGTTGTATTACTTCAGTAATATATAGCAACGGCAGATACGTAAAATGACTATGTGGACAACAATGTCAGTATCTTTACCGTTGAGAAATAAAGCTTCGTTGATTCACTGACTCCTCTCTCTCTCTCTCTCTCTCTCTCTCTGATTATGAGGCTAAATCATTTCTGCTGACAACGAATTTTATTCGTTTGTTCGCTCGACCTTTCGCCACGACTCTAGCACCTTACAATTAGTCTGTTCTAAATTTCATGACTGTTGCGGGCGTCACTTAAAAATTAGTGTAAGCAGATCCCTCTAGAAGGAAGAACCAAAGACCGTACTTAATCAAGGTCTTCACAGAAGCCAAGCCTTATTAGTGAACTGAAGAGCGAAATACTGCAAACACAGATGTGCATGCAGAAAAGGCAGGACACCAGAAACAAACTATGATTAACATGATCGGCTAAAGCCTAGAGACTTTCTTTTTTTCCTACGATTTTAGGCTTTTCTTCTCTCAGTCCCACAGTTATGTCCTTCAGGCCGCATGCATGCTCACTAAAAACTGGCAGCGCCAAGGTTCCTGAAGACAACGGACTTTGAACACTGTACAAGCATGAAACATGCATGCTGTCACCACAGGACCGATACTATACACAAACACGGTCCCCTAGGCGGCAGACAATCTGTTTTCAGCAGACGGAGACTGATCGACAGATAATCGTTTGCGGACACCGCACAGTCGTGGCTAGTGTGGATATTGATCACTCTCTCCGCGGCCCGTGTATGGGACCTATCGTTTACCTGAGTTGAGCCATAGGGAATCCAAGCTGCAAACCTACTCTCCGCCCTAAAAGACGCGAATGGTTGTTATTGAATGCGTACTTTCGTTTTTCTTCTTCTCCATCCCCCCTCCCCCTTTTTTTTTCTTCTATTTCTTTCTTTTCTCCTTGTTCTTTTTCTGTCTTCATTGTCCATCAGCCGCAAAGGTAAAACTTGATATTTCTGTGTGTATCTGCACACTCAACAATATCGAATGTGCATATGAAAAGAAAACTCATTCAGAATGCATGGAGATTCTTTTGACTGCGCCGTGGTGTCTGCCAGAATGAAGGGTAAAAAAAAAATCTATATATCGGTAGTGATATTATCTTCCCTTGGGTGTAAAAAAGCGTCCAAGATAAAATGTGAAATTTCTCAATGTGAGAGGAGAGAGAGAGAGAGAGAGAGAAACGGGGGGGGGGGGGGGGGGGGCATATGCAGTGCGGTGCAAAGTTCACTGGTGTCTTGTCACGAAAACAGCCTGGTACCGGCCCCCGTAGTGTAGTGGTTAGCACTTCAGACCATGGACCGGGAGACCCGGGTTCGAGTCCCAGCCGAGGCAAGCGGGATTTTTCCTATCTAGGTCGGCTCATACCCAGAGCGGGTGTGCTATGGACCCAATGGGGAGGCTGTTGCCACACAGCCGAGTTTCACCCACTTCACGGGTGCTTCCCTTGGTATGACAACGTCTTATGATGATGGATGATTACACGGCCGGCACCGCAGGTGCCGTAGTTCCCGGGCCTGGTTAATGCCGGGATATTTATGACAGGAAGCGTGGAATGCGGCCCTGTCCCGCAGTCCCAAACCACACGGACCTCCATAGCATCATCTTACCATCATCCTCATCTCCATCATCATGCATAATAAAAATTGCCCCAGCTTCCGAGCCCTCCGTGGATTCTACCCATTACCTGGGAGGAGTACCACTGGAGCTGGCAAAGAGTTGGGGCAGCAAAAAAAAAAAAAAAAAAAAAAGCCTAGTGATTCTCAAAAACAGGCCCGATAAGTGTCAAGAAATACCATCTTCATTTAATAATGCAATTATCATTTTAAAAAAGACAAAGTATCTCTAATGAATGATAAGATTTTTTTTTTAATTTCTCGAGTGAGTGAGCGAGTGACATTATTTTATTCCAACCTTTCTTCCAGTCTTCCAAACCAAACCCCCATCTCCCTCCCCCACCCCCATCCCGGCCGGGGTCAAATATTTGTTCTGGCTTTTTCATCGTTGCCCCGTCTTTGATATCACCCGTATGTGGTGGAAAAGGACGTTAAACCCCCAAACACCCCCCCCCACACACACACACACACACACACCACCACCACCACCACCACCACCACCCTTTTGCCCCAACTCCTCTGCTAAGCTCCAGACCGGTGTACGTGCAAGCTGGGAGCGTGTGATGCAGAGGCGTAAAATCACTGGAAGAACACGCCGCATGGTGGCTGCTTCGGCCAATAAAAACCCACAGACATCAGTCATAAATTCCCTCGCCCCCTTCTACCTTGCACTTCCCCTCTATAATTACTTATTCATAGATCTACAAGCTACGAGAACGAATGCACTTTAGTACGTAAGTGATTCCCTTCACCGACTTCTCAGTCTCTCGTCAGACATGGCCAGGTGTGGACTGTTACCTTCTGACAGGCAGACAGATGGACCGATACGCGATATGCAGAATATAATTCCTTTTCTGCAAGCGGAGTCAGTGGGGCGTTCGGCAATTGATTCTGTGGCGGAGGGGAATCGTTGCCAGTAATTCTGCAGACTGAGAATTGCGATAATCGACTGTGTGGTCGATGCTTGATGACTGTCCCATTTGCAGCTTGGGTTCCAAAAGACGCCTGCTCTCTCTCTCTCTCTCTCTCTCTCTCTCTCTGTGATAACTATACACTGTAACGTGTATGTGTTGCCTATGGTCTGTACCTTTTATTTCTTATGTATTTTACGTTTACATTTGATACCTATGTACCTTTTGTGCGTCGTGCTTGCGTGCGTATGTATGTAGATTGTGTGTGTGTGTGTGTGTGTGTGTGTGTGTGTGTGTGTGTAGCGGCATTAGCAACGGCAAGACTGAAAACTCGACTCCTGGACCAATGTTTCTTTTGTTGTTGTTGTTGTTGTTGTTGTTTTTTTACCGTTGACAAATAAAGTTTCATTTCATTTCAATTCTCTCGTTACACCAAACACCCACCCACCCGCCACCTACCCCCCCCCCCTCTCTCTCTCTCTCTCTCTCTCTCAAAATATAGAAAATTAATGTGTTCCATGCATGTTTTTGCATAATTATTAGTGATGGCTTGGAAGTACAGGGTTTTGCTTGGCATCCAGCCAGTATTACCAGCGCATGCCACGTATGTTTTAATTTGTTTATCACGTGTACCGTTTCTCCGGCTCTTTCACTTTTTACAGTTTGAACTTTGTTGTTCAGTGTCTTGGAATGTAGAATTGCAGGGCAGCCTGTAAGATAGGCAGCAATGCCTAAATGCTCTTTCCTGAATGAAAACGTTTCATCATCATCGTCATCTCTCTCTCTCTCTCTCTCTCTCTCTCTCTCTCTCTCTCGCGTGCGCGCGCGCAGATATTCAAGTAGTGTTCCGGCTGTTAAATCAAAGGACTGCAAGTTCTATTTGTCTTCAATTTCTTAAAGTATTGTCTACCACTCACCACCACTGGGTTTGACCATGTGGTGTTTGCAAGAACACTAAGGGGAGTGGGGTAGGGAGACATGGTGTGTACACACAACAATGCATGACAGATCAGTCAGTGTCACTGCTCATGTACACGCCACACGTACAGTTTTCAGTTTTTGCACGGGGTACGACCTGCTGCGCATTTTGTCCTTCAGAGTCACTCTACCAGCCATCAATAACGCAGAACACCCTACAGAATTCCATTGTGCAGAACTGTGATGTCGAGTAGAGCGCTTTGTTCAAGTAGACGCTAGAACGAGAGCGGAAAGCCAACTTTGTGAATGGAAACTCGGCGAACCATGCCGAGTGTGGACTGAGAGAGACTGAATAATCGACAAGAGCCAAATGCTGCCTATTCTCATGAACAATTGTAGAACTGAACATGCAGGCTGTGGCAGAGAGAGCGGGGGAAAAGGCAGACTTGCACGCTGAGGCGTGAATAGGAGAGAGAGAGAGAGAGTGTGTGTGTGTGTGTGTGTGTGTGTGTGTGTGTGTGTGTGTGTGTGTGTGTGTCTGTGTGAGAGAGAGAGAGAGAGAGACACACACACACACACACACACACACACACACAGAGAGAGAGAGAGAGAGAGAGAGAGAGAGAGGGAGAGAGAGAGAGAGGATTATTTAGCAACCGTCAATTCAAATATGGATACAGCTTTCTTTATGAAAGACCCTCAACACCACACCAAATGTCCCTAAATTACAACTACAAGGTTAGCCAAGTACTTCACTTTGACACAGGGCAAACACCCAAGCCTCCCATCTCTGTACAGGGCCACACGTATTTCTGTCATCAAAGGCTACAGCCAAATAAATTTAATGGGTAATACCTATTTGGGTTTCTTCGCATCAGGCGACAAGCTTGATCTCTCAATCATGCATCTCCGCCGCTTTGATGCTGTGACACTGGCAGGTTGTAAATAGCGTAGTGCGTACTACCGACTGCATGCGCCTTGATGTACTAGCCTGATTACGCCCCGCTATTAACTCTACTCGTACCAAGTAAGTTATGCAGAAACCTGTTACCTCAGAAAGTGAAGAAGACTGGAAAGTCAGTAACCGTCGAGACGGCGTCAAGTGACATCATTGCAGGCCAAACACATTGACATTTGCAAGAGGTCTCAAAATGCCTGTAATATTCTCTATTAGCCTTAAGCACCTAGTCACCACTTAAAATGCTTCAATCTACAAACAAAAATTACCATGCACAGACCATTCAAAGGTACGCACCTGACAGGAGTTTTAAAAAAAACAACTGAATGTCTCTTTTCCGCTTAGGCCTCACTGGAGTAATGCTAGTCAACCAAATCCGCTCGCGTCGCTTTTGCCACTATCCAGTGCATAAAGTCCCAACTTCACTGGGGAGCCGGGGTGGTCGAATGGTAGAACGTTAGACTTCTAATGCTCGAGTCGTGAGTTCGATCCCGGCTGGGGCCAAGTATTTGTGCTGGCTTTTTCATCGTTACCCCGTCTTTGATATCACCCTATGTGGTGGAAAAGGACGTTAAACCCCCAAACACCCACCCACCCAATTTCACTGGCAGCTTACCTCTTGTCGCACCCCCCCTGGCATGCACCTCGGCCTACAAAATACAGAAATCACGAAAATCACGCTTTTTCATGACAACAAGAATCATTACAAACTAGCACACTCGCCAGACAGGGTTCTCCCGATAAACACCAAACATGACCCGACGGTCAATTTTTGTCCTTACGCCTGTGCGGTAAGAAATGTGTTAAGTGTAGTGCGTGCAGACTGCATGCGTTTTGATGTAACAGCCTGATTACGTCTGATAGTTTCTCAACCGTCGAGACGGCGTCAAGTGACATCACTGCAGTCTATTGAGTCATGGTGGTTGGTTCCAGAACCAGATACTATCATCCTATATGAATGTATTCAGTCGGCGGGTGAACTCAAAGTTAGATTTATATATTTATGATTATTGCCAGTATCTGTCTGTGCATCTGCCTTTGTGTCGTCTGTCTGTCCGTCTGTCTGTCTGGCCTGCGCGGCGTTAAGCCTCAAAACCTAACTCCCTCACTCCTGTCTGTCTGTCTGTCGGTCTGCCGGAAAACACCATTCAAAGCAGTCAATCAGTCGAAACACCTATTGAAACTGATTTTGTTTAGAAATTATTTTTTAAGGTTCACTCGGTGAAAGACTGTCGGAATCACATCACAATTATTACTAATCATTACTATGATCAAAAGTAATTATGATCATTATTTATCTGCATGCGTGCCTGTCTGCCCTCCCCCCCTCCCCCCACCCCCTCCCTTTGCTCATATTCTTGTAGTTTACCAACGGCAAGTTCGAAAATGGTATTTCTACCAAAACTTCTACCGTTGGAAAAATACAGATTACTCTCTCTCTCTCTCTCTCACACACACACACACACACACACACACACACACACACACACACACACACACACACACGCATCCAAAAGCCTGTCTTTTTAAGTTCGAACCACCCACGTTCGAGTGTATATGACCGCCATAAAGGTTTGTCCACGTGCCTGTGGTGAGAGTTATAGGCCCATGAGAACAGATGGACAGTTATTTATGTGTACAAGAAGGATCTGGCATGAGAAGAAAATAAAGCTTCGGAGCGAGAGATTCCTTATGTGGTTAACACTTGGCTAAGGGAAAATGCATACATTTATCAGTATCTATGCATACAGCGTTAATCTACCGCAGTCGTTACTGAATTTTGAAGGGAGTTGAACATGTCCAGGCTGCGTATAACACAGGGATTTTCCGGAACTTAGCCGCATTTGCTTTAAGTTAAAAATCAATTCGTTCCGGTGTACAAGTTTTGGCGACAGAGTACGTCGCGTACCAGTTTTAGCGACATAATACGTCGCGTACCAGTATTGGCGACGAGGTGGGCTGCGTACCAGTTCTGTCGACAGAGTACGTCGCGTAACAGTTTTACCGACAAGGCACGTCGCGTACCAGTTTTAGCGACGTAATATGTCATGTACCAGTTTTGGCGACAAGGTGGGCTGCGTACCAGTTCTGTCGACACAGTACGTCGCGTACCAGTTTTGGCGACAAGATGCGTCACGTACCAGTTTTGGCAACAAGGTGGGTCGCTTACCAGGTTTGGCGACAAGGCACGTCGTGTACCTGTTTTGGCGACAAGATGCGTCACGTACCAGTTTTGGCAACAAAGTGGGTCGCGTACCAGTTTTGGCGACAAGGCACGCCGTGTACCAGTTTTGGCGACAAGGCACGTCGCGTACCAGTTCTGGCGCCAAGGTGGGCTGCGTACCAGTTTTAGCTACATAATACGTCGCGTACCAGTTTTGGCGACAAGGTATACGTCGCGTACCAGTTTTGGCGACAAGGTTTGTCGCGTACCAGTTTTGGCGACAAGGTACGTTGCATACCAGTTTCAGTGACGAGGTGGGCCGCGAACCAGTTCTAGCGACAAGGTGGGTCGCGGATCAGTTTTCGCGATGAGGTGGGTCGCGGATCGGTTTTGGCGACAAGTACGTCGCATACCAGTTTTGGCGACAAGGTGGGTCGCGAACCAGTTTCGGCGACAACGTAGGTCGCGTACATGTACCAGGTATAGCGCCACACAACTATACAACACTGACAATTCTAGCTACGCTAAGCGTATCCCCTGAAATATTTAGCCCTAGAATAACCTTTAAAGGTGCTATGTAACTGCTATCATTACAAGGTTTCATATAGAAAGACGTCTCTTTTGGAACAGTTGCCCGTGTGACTGCGCATGTGCGCTCGAAGTAGTCTATCTATCTTAGAGATGAGTAGAGCTCCGAATGATGTTTGATGGCCGTGCAAACGAGAAAAACTCAGCTGCAAGGTCGAGTGTGCGTTTTGGCTTCAGTCAGCTGAACGCCAGCCTGTCTGTGCATCAGTGTATTCGTGTATATGTTACAGTCAAAGCTGGAAATTAGTCATTCTCCGGGAATGCCTGAAATTTCAGTCATTCCCAAGAAATTCCTGTTTTGATCGGGCATTGGAATTTCTAGGGAATGACTGAACTTTCAGGCATTCCCGGAGAATGACTAATTTCCAGCTTTGGCTGTAACATATATATATATATATATATATATATATATATATATATATATATATATATATATATATGTCTTAGCGGTCAGAGATCCTTTTCCTTTCAGGCTGCAGCTCTTTGGAATCAACTTCCTGAACCACTAAGACACACAGAATCCAGTGCCAATTTCAAACGCTGTCTTAAAACCCATCTATTTAAAACTGATTACTGATCTTGATTTTACCCTGCCCTTCCACACCGTGTCAGCCTGCATCTACACGAGGTATTGTTTAAATGTTCCCTGTGAGTCTGTGTGTATGGAAGCTGTTCATTGTGCGGTATATGCATTTTGCAGCCGTCCCTTAGGTGTGTAACAGTCACTCATGTTTGTGTATATTGTTGTGCTTTATGTCATCTGTGTACTGTCATTGATACCTGTTTTATTTTTGTTGTGATGTACGGCGCTTAGAGCCTGTGTAATTTACATGTATAGGCGCCTTATACATCTTCTTTATTATGATTATTATTATTAGTGCTGTAATGCTTGACGCCACAAAATCAGTTCAAAATGATCTGTGAGCCTAAAAGTCTTCAAAGGAGGGTCTTCAACGCTAGACATACAATCTGTTGAGAGGTTTATCTCGTTGTTTGTGTCCAGATCCAGTGCCCTCTTTCTGTGCAGCAGTCATTCTAAATTCCGAGACAAACATGTGCGCAGACAATGGGGGGAGGACTGTGAGACAGGGGGGTCAGTATACATTGTGTCGAGATCACTTGTGTCTTGTGTCAACACAAAAGCGATGAACGTCTATCAACAATGCAAGCGTTTAAACGGACAATAGCCGACAAGGATCGCCTACAAAGTGGCTCGGTTTTCACGAGGTGCGTAAGCTTTCCTGATATACTGTTAGGTGTCTTGAACTTTTGTAAGACGGCGTAGTGTAATACGACACACACACACACACACACACACACACACACACACACACACACACACACACACACACACACACACATGCAACTAATAAGTATAAATTTATGAACTGCCACGCAGCTGTTGTTCAGGCCATAAATAAATAAGTAATAAATGAACTGAGAAGGAAACGAATAAATCGGTTAATAAACATTTTATGTAAACAAATAAAGAAATGTACTTTGTCTCCAATGTCACAAGAGACCCCCTTTTATTATGCAGAACCTCAACATTTTCCCCACCCATGTTTAAAAAAAAAAAAAATGAGCAGCTGATGCAACGGACGTCACTCGTGTTGTGTACAGTCACTTCTCCTGGTTGACGTTTTCCAAAAGGGAGCCGGGGTGGTCGAATGGTAGAGCGTTGGACTTCTAATGCTCGGGTCGTGAGTTCGATCCCGGCTGGGGCCAAATATTTTGTGCTGGCTTTTTCATCGTTGCCCCGTCTTTGATATCACCCTATGTGGTGGAAAAGGACTTTAAACCCCAAAACACCCACCCACCCACCCGTTTTCCAAAAACTAAAGCAGATGTGACTTTAAGGCCGCGGGCATTTTCGCCACTCAAATCGTAATTTCACATGGGGCCCTTGCTGGTCGGTTACTAGTGCCTACTGCATACTGAAACACGCGCAGCATGCAACACCCGCGCCCTTTAAGTTGAAGTACCTGTTAGAGCGAAAAAAAAAAAACGTTGAAAAAGATAATGCTGACAGGAAAACCCTCGGAAAAAAATCAGGAAAAAAACTTTTCCAAAAAGGCCTGCTTAGTTACTTAGTTAGTTAGTTAGTTTGCCGTACGTCGTATCCAGTATTTGAACCTCGGCTTCCAGCTTACGACACCTAAGTTACGCAAGTAAACTGACCCTCAGAGTAGGAAGATTGAACTACCCGGCCAGAGGATTGACACACTTTTTAACAGCGCCCCCTACCACATTCTAGAGTGCGCACCAATCTTACCTGCTCTCTTAGTTCTACCATCCGTGGTACCTAACTCAATGATGCTGCAGACTAGTGGTCAGTTGTAAGATCAACCACTTCCACCAGAAATTGAAGAGGGGAACTGCTGAGCCATCCCTAAAAAGCTGTTCCAAATTGAGAGATTTCAACCCTAGAACATGCACACGAACTTGCAGTGCTCAATATTTCCCTCGCCGTAATAGGAGAAAAGGCCGACGTCAAACAGCGGTTAACGCTGATTAAGTGTGGGCGGAAACTGATCACTGTAGCTGATCCCCACTGAATCTGTGGGGATTAGCCGCAAATAGGTCACAGTTATGTGTATGTAAGAGAGAGAGAGAGACAGACAGACAGACAGACAGACAGAGAGACAGATGATGATGATGATGAAACTTTATTACACAAGGATTGAGATATAGGTTCACGAGAACCTGTCTGACAATCTGTTCTTGCTAAACTACAACAACATAAGATCATAAAAAGACGAAGGGGAAAGAGAAAAAAAAAGCTAAATCAAAATACAAAACAAGCATATGCAGAGAGAGAGAGAGAGAGAGAGAGAGACAGTACGTGCGTTGTAACAGTTCGTCTTTAAATGCAGATGTTTTCTCAGCAAGTTCGCACGCAAAGACGTAGTTGATAAAGAGTCAGATATTTAACAGTAACGATAATATAGGGGACTTATAGGGTGCTTATATATGTACACAACAGGCTGTAAACGCCGTGCATACTGACAAAACTCAAAACACTTACAGCTGACGATACACTGGCAGCGTAAAGCGTTTCGATATGAAACGAACACTTCCTGTACATTGTTTAACCACGTCGACCGTGCATGCGCTTATGAATTGACAGGGCCGGATCCAGGAGGGTTGCTTTGGTATTACAGCCCCCCCCCCCCCATCTAGGCAGTAGCATCAAACTGTAAATAACTGTTTAAAATTGAGTTGTAACGCTTGTGTTTTACATATAACAACGGTTAGAAACTCAAAGACCCGGGCAATAGGCACAAAAAAAATCAGCACCCCTCCCCCCCTGAAAACTGATTGATCCGGTCTTGAAGTGTGTGTGTGTGTGTGTGTGTGTGTGTGTGTGTGTGTGTGTGTGTGTGGCAAGAAGTTGCTGTAGTTTCTTGATGTTGCTGTAGTTTTTTGATGTTTCTGTGCTGCTGCCACACTTCTGCCCTTGTTTAACTCAGTTCCTGCCAGGTAAGTTCAGGATTATGTGCCGATGGCCTCACTAAAAAAAAAAATCATATTTAATTTAAAGGGTTTAAATTTGGCTTAATGAAAGTTTTGCACTTTGATTGTACTCGTGCGTGCTGGAGTAAGAGCCGTCAAGGAACCGTTCATCTTGCCTCATTTTCGCATACAGGACTAAAAACCGAAAAAGAGTCAAAAACGTGGAACACTCAGTCGTGCGCGGTACGAATTGTGTGTGTGTGTGTGTGTGTGTGTGTGTGTGTGTGTGTGTGTGTGTGTGTGTGTGTGTGTGTGTGTGTGTGTAACCGGAGCTCAGGCAAGTCAGCGCCACTTACTATACAAACCTCTCACACAGGATGACTATTTTGACGATGTGCTTCTTGTAATCAACACCTGTTTCAAGCCTGACTAACTTAACGGCCATAAAGTCACGCTGAAAATTGTTGAGCAAACATACAGAGCTGAGAAAACACCCAACACCTGTTCTGTTGGAACACCGTATTCAGCACCGTACTTGTAGCCTGTCAAGTCAATTCTCGACACACATTTCAAAGGGGATTTACCGAATTTTACGAAAATAGACTATTCATCTAAACAGAATCTTCGTTCTAAAATAACAGGATGCGCGTTGAATGGGGGAGGTGAGCGCGGGGGATGGGGTCGGGGGAGATGGGGGGAGGGGGTCGGGGAGGGGGGGGGTCGGGGAGGGGGGGGGTGGGGGCAGTTGAATGTCTTTAAAAAGCTCAAAGGCGAAGTGATATTTTGGATATACGGAAACCGCGTTTTCTTCACTTTGCGATATCTCACATTACAAAAATGCGGCTTTCTTTCAAAAAGCGGTGTTTTTCTTGTAAAAACACGGCCATGAACGCTTCAAGAAATAGAGCAGACAGCAAGCGCCTTCGCTGCAAGGCAAGCCTTTAGGAAGGGCCAGATCCGCATAAATATGACTGAAATAATGTGTGTGATCGGTATGACTATGCCAAGGGATGGGGAAGGGGTGTTTGTGGGGAGGGGAATGATGGGGGATGGGCGGGAGGGGGGAGGGAGGGGTTCCGGAGGAGGGCGTGAGGTTGGCGTCAATTCACCGCTAAGGCAACGTCAAAGACGTTCATCGTACAAAGCCTGTGTAAATATTGGCTTCGTCTGGATTCGAACCCTGGGCTTTTCATCGATCTGGAGTCCATCCCGGTGACTCCATTTTGCTCGGGGCATTAGGTTAAAAAAAAATTGAATCATCTGATTGTTCATGTCTCTTCCTTGGCTAGTTTAATTATTATTGTTTTTCCGTATGCGCCAGGAATAATCATTAGCATGTCTCCGTCCTTGGTGCAGCTGTAAAACAAGATATTATTGTTTGTCCGTATGCGCCAGGAATAATCATTAGCATGTCTCCGTCCTTGGTGCAGCTGTAAAACAAGATATTATTGTTTGTCCGTATGCGCCAGGAATAATCATTAGCATGTCTCCGTCCTTGGTGCAGCTGTAAAACAAGATATTATTGTTTGTCCGTATGCGCCAGGAATAATCATTAGCATGTCTCCGTCCTTGGTGCAGCTGTAAAACAAGATATTATTGTTTGTCCGTATGCGCCAGGAATAATCATTAGCATGTCTCCGTCCTTGGTGCAGCTGTAAAACAAGATATTATTGTTTGTCCGTATGCGCCAGGAATAATCATTAGCATGTCTCCGTCCTTGGTGCAGCTGTAAAACAAGATATTATTGTTTGTCCGTATGCGCCAGGAATAATCATTAGCATGTCTCCGTCCTTGGTGCAGCTGTAAAACAAGATATTATTGTTTGTCCGTATGCGCCAGGAATAATCATTAGCATGTCTCAGTCCTTGGTGCAGCTGTAAAACAAGATATTATTGGATTTGGCAACGTCAACGAAGAAAGAAACAAAGGAGCCAGCCCTGCATCATTAATAATGCAAATTTAATTAATTAATTTGTTCGCAACCCCCTGCGAGTGTATTGAATACGAGTTGGATTCCACTGCCACCACATGTCAGCTAAATATGCATCAGTGTAACAAGCACCTCTAAACATGTACACGCATGACTGCATTTAATGTTTATGTGGGCTATCGCACGCACGCACGCACTGACGCACACATGCGCACACACATGCATACGCATACACACGCGCACACAGACACGCACGCACGCACACACACACACACACACACACACACGCACACACGCACACACACACACACACGCACGCACACACGCACACACGCACACACACACACACACACATACACACACACACACACACACACACACACACACACACACACACACACACACACACACACACACACACGGGTGAAATATACAGCTGTATCATGTCGACATGCTTTGAGCGCCAACTCTGTACGCCTACTATGCAAACTGCAAACAAAAGCGTGTAGGTGCTTTTCTGGTCCATTTAAGCTCAACAAAAACGTGATGGCCCTTATAATATAATGGCCTTTACCCGCGCATTTTAAACCTGGGCTTTTCGCATCTGCGTCTTCTTTACAACGACAAACTGGGCCTTCTAGGAGAGGGAGAGAACGAACGAACGAACGAAACTTTATTTTACAAGGATAAAAGATTAGGTACGCAGACCTGTCTTACATCTTGTCCTTGCTAGGCTACTGATATATAAAGTAAGCTCTAACTAGGTAGAGCATACACAATGATACACACACACACGACCATGCTACTACATACATAAATCAAGCAATACTAAGAAGAAAAAGAAGAAAAAGAAAAAAAAAAAGAAAAAGGGGGGGGGGGGAACAAAGGATGTGATAGGTGAGCAATGCAAACAAATCTTGAGGCGATGTTTTTACAGTTTAAAGAAGAAAAAAAAAAAAAAAAAAACCCACGCGTGATGTGAATAAGTATTGGGAATTTTTTTTTTTTTTTTTTGCCCGAACTACAAAATCCTACAGAGTAGATGTATTGTCAAGCCCATTACGAGCTGTCCACCAGATGTTTTATTAGTTGGGAGGACACACACACACACACACACACACAGAGAGAGAGAGAGTGGGTGTTTGGGGGATTAACGTCCTTTTCCACCACATAGGGTGATATCAAAGACGGGGCAACGATGAAAAAGCCAGCACAAATATTTGGCCCCAGCCGGTATACGAACTCACGACCCGAGCATTAGAAGTCCAACGCTCTACCATTCGGCCACCGCGGCTCCCAGAGAGAGAGAGAGAGAGAGAGAGACTTTGTTTCCTTACGCCACAACGTTACTTTTGTCAGTCAGTGCCGGGGAAAATTCCCACAGTACTTCCTCATCTGTACGAGTACAAACATCAGTAAGTGAACACGGACTGCACTGCTTAGCAACTTACCCTTTCATGGGCATGCAAGCTGCAGTCTAAGAGGAAAAGCTTCTCGTTTCAACCCCCCCCCCCCCCCCCCCCCCCCCGCGGTACTCTGTTTTACGAGCTCACAGGGCATGCCAGGGCAAAACGACTGACACATGCTTGTCAAATACTCCGCAACACACAGACAGCCTCGCGCAAATCGTCTCAAGCACTTTCAGTCAACTCCAGGCGAGAAGCGACACCAGTTGAATGCTCAGAAACAAGCAAGTAAATGTTTGGGCTAACACTGACAAAACAAGCTGTGTGTGTGTGTGTGTGTGTCAG
Organism: Batillaria attramentaria; assembly: GCA_018292915.2. Classification (NCBI taxonomy): domain Eukaryota; kingdom Metazoa; phylum Mollusca; class Gastropoda; family Batillariidae; genus Batillaria; species Batillaria attramentaria. The sequence goes on from JACVVK020000097.1 coordinate 480,522, forward strand.
TGCGTGTGTGTGTGTCAGTGCGTGTGTGTGTGTGTGTGTGTGTGTGTGTGTGTGTGTGTGTGTGTGTGTGTGTGTGTGTGTGTGTGTGTGTCCTCCCAACAAAGCGGCAACTCGAACAAACGTTTTGCGGGTTGTCTGTTGTCTGCCTGCTGTTAATAGGGTTCTCGTCCGTGAATGAGATCAGATGACCCTAAGGTGTTCTCTAGGAATTCGTGACACTATACCTTGGCGAGAGTTTCAGATTTCAAAGTGATAAAATTAATCTGGTTTTGCTTTACTGCTTAAATTCTCTCTCTCTCTCTCTCTCTCTCTCTCTCTCTCTCTCTCTGTGTGTGTGTGTGTGTGTGTGTGTGTGTGTGTGTGTGTGTGTGTGTGTGTGTGTGTGTGGACCCATAGACAGAACGCAGCAAGCATCGCTTGCAGGTGTAAGATCCGATTAGCACTAGGTGAAGAGGGGGTGGGGGGGAGAGACTGACTGACAGACTGACTGACTGGCTGAAACGTTTGCTGGTGGACGAAGCTTATAGGCACTGAATACCTGCGTATCTTACAAACTCTGTGTGTGTCTCTTGTGTGTGTGTGTGTGTGTGTGTGTGTGTGTGTGTGTGTGTGTGTGTGTGTGTGTGTGTGTGTGAGAGAGAGAGGGGGGGGGATGCTTTGATATGTATCTAAAGAGTGCGAGATGCCTCATTTGCATAATAGGCTCTCGTTTGACTGATCCGTTTCCTCACAAAGCACTCCAACCTTTTCAGCACGCGTGTAACTGATACGAAGACAACAACAAGAGAGGGTCCAAGGCCGGTCGACCAACGATCAAAACATTTCAAATGAATCATAACGGTAACACAACAATTTTAAAACTAGAAAAAAAACACACCGCACGGTTAGCACTTTGAGCTTCTCATTGTATTTGTTGTAGTGGTGGTGGTGGTGGTGCTGGTGCTGGTGGTGGTTGTGGTTGTTGTCGAATTTCTATTGTTGTTGGTTACCATTGTACTGTCGCTGTTGTTGTTGTCGCTGTTGTTGTTGTTGTTGTAACAAAATGCGAGTTGACATGCTAAAGGCCCCAATTTTAAGATTTTTTTAAGCTCACTTATCGTTCAGGGCCCGTATGTAAAACTCGAGGTTAATTTAACCCACGGCTACGGGCCTAACCCAGATGTGACAAACCGCATTTATGGGGTTTTCATTAGTTGTGTGTTTGCCGTTTTCAAAAGTGTATTTTCATGTGTAGTGTTAACTAGTGTTTTAGACAGGTAGTACTGTACTGGAGTTTATCCCAGTCTACCTAACGTTTTCACGTGCGGGAAAATGCCTATGCACGGCTATAGCGATTGCTTGAGTTTTACTCTGTACTAGAGACTGTGGTAACACAAGTAGACGTGAGTTGTTGTCAGCTTACGAAGTGAGCAATTGCGACAAAGATTGTGCGCAGTCCTACTATTGACCGGTGGAGGGAACAGGTCTTTTTTTTCCCCACCCGGCTTCTTTGTGTTCCGTATGCCATAGCGCTACAGGTATGTTTGATTTTTGAAAATATTGTTTGTCTGTTTCAAGACCAAGTGGATTGTTTGTAACCCTATGGATAACTTTGATGCTATTATGATGTATATCTGATTTAGTTCTGAATGTTGGAACTTCTCAAATGGTCATTCAGTTGAGAGAATTTTTGGTAGGATGTTTTGAACTTCATTCTTGTGAGGAATCAGTTGTGAGATATGGTTTGAGGTGATGATGAGGATATATAGTTTGAAACTGTTTGGATATTGTATAGTACTTGGTAACTGGAAGTGAATTTGTGATAATTTCTGATATCAATTCATAACTGGAACTTTTGAGATCGATGTCAGATGTATAGTTGTTGAAATGGAACTTTGTTCAGGATCAAAGTTAGTTTATGGAGAAGAAATACTATCGAGATAGTGGTAGTAATTACGGGTTAATATTGTACAGGAACGACGCCGGAGACCCGGTGAGCTGACCGCATTGTAATATGTCCGCATGATCAGCGTACACGACACCATGTTTGTCTACTATTGTCTGCCCCGTCGTTGTGGAGCTTGAAGCCAGCGACGTGTGTTTGTCTCCCTTGGGATCACGTGCAGCCATCCAGTCGAGCGCCGTGTCCAAGGTGGGAGCTATCCCTGAGGCTGATGGGGTACACCATCCTCAGCGTATTATTTGTGAAGGTGTCTGCGGTCCAGCATCGTTCAAGTCACTTCCAGAAGAAGTGCTTCCATTCACTTCATTCCAGGAGAATGTGAGAAGATTTGAATCGCCGGAATTCCCAGAGGAATCGTCTGACTCGTGTATATATTTTCTATTCAAGGACCAACAAGTCTTCACCCAGTCTACAGCATCGTGTCGACCAAGCTTGTTGAGTTCTGCTTGTTTATTTCACTTTATTCATTTCACATCTAATTGTGTATAGTTAGTGGTTTTGTCCGCGTTGTCTAGTAAATTTTATATCCAGGCACATATCCTTTGAATAACCGATGTGCTGGTGAAATTGGAGGCTTCTGTTTTTCAGTTGAGAACGTAATTAAGTCTTAAAACTACTTTACTAATTCGTGTGATTGTCTGATTGTTTTTGTGTATAAAGGGTCTCAGTCAAAAGAATAACTATTTGCTTGTGTGTATGAAAGGGATAGTGGATGACGTTTTGCATGCGTGCCTTTTCTGAATGTCTGTGATGTGAAAGCGGAGTGAAAGTGTCAGACCGCCTTACGTTACACCAGACTAGGACAAAAGAAACCCCAAAACAAAATTAAATTAAAAAAAAAGGAAGCGAAGAAAGAAAGACAAATATCCTTCTATAACGGCATAGGCACCTTGCTCGAATGGACCCGCTTCCTGATTTAAAAAAAAAAAGAAGAGTTAACCCTAGAGCTAGTTTAGTTCGAGTTTAGACTCTAACCCAGGGCTAAACTCCCTATCCCAGACTTTTTCATGCGGGCCCTGGGCTGTGTTGGTGATGTCTAGCATGACACCACCAGTGTTCCCGATTACGCACAGGTGTGCGTATTTGTACGCACAAAACTCTCAAAATGACACACAAATTTGAGAACAGCGCGGCGTCACAGGGGACGCACGGTTTTGGTCTCTCATAATGCGCTATTTAGTGCGGGTTCCTCGCCTTGCCGATTGGCTATTTCTGACACGCTACGCTTCACATGCATCTCTCCTACTTGGTTTAAACAGGTTTATTGCGATACAATTTGTTCAAAGTAAATAAACAATTTCTGAGCATGAATAAGCAGGGCTTATAATAACGCTCAGGGGTCAAACAAGTGCATGTTAACAGTATTGCAATGGCGGTAATCATAATAAATTAGAGCTGAGAGAGAGAGAGAGAGAGAAACAACAACAAATGGTTTTGACTTTCAGTCCTTTTATACCAAAAGACCACGGCCCTCTTAAAATTTACAAAAGGACCCTAAGGAATATATGGAGAGAGGGTCCCAAGGATCCTTGTATGTTCAGATCACAGGGAACACTGCGCCACTATGACATCATCATGAACAATACAGGCACAGGCAGTCCTGCGTTCGGCTGATCGAAGCCAAACAAAACGCCGACAGCAGCTGGTGTACAGGGTCGTAGCGACACCCGACCTTGTAGCTCCGAACAACTGAGTTTTCCTCGTTCGCACAACCATCAAACGTCATCGTGTTGCATTTGGAGCTCTATCAATCTCTTTAAGCTGGACTATTTCGAGCCCGGCGTGGGCCACATATTAGTGCTGGCCTCTTTCTCGTTGCCCCGTCTTTCATATAATAATAATAATAATAATGGGTATTGTATAGGCGCTTTACCCAATTTCATGAATCGGCTCAAAGCGCCGCGAACCGAACCCCACACGCACGCTCACGTGAATCACACACATTCTCTCACACACTGGACATAAACACATTACAATCACGTGGTGCGAAGGGTCCGCTCAGCTATTTAAGTTTCGGAATTTAGAATTGCAATCATTTTTCAAATTTGGTGGGCTGAACATTTCCAAAGCAGAGGGGGAGGAAGCCGGAGTACCCGGAGAGAACCTCCGATGTTCGGGGAGAATATCACCAATACGCGGTGGAAAAGGACGTCAAACTCCCAAACACCCACCCCCACCAACCCCTATTGCAAACGCATGGGCGCCGCCACAAGCAGTTTCCCTTTATTACACCTGGCAATGAGAGCTATAACGCCTAAGTTTAAAGCCGTGGCAGGGAAAACACAAACTTCCACAGTATCCAAAACAAACAAAAAACAAACAAAACAAAAAAAGTCGCAGTATAGAGCATTCACCTTTGGGTGTCAAACAATTGGGGTTACGGCGACAGAGCCCACTATGACAACTCAACTATTTCCCAGAGAAACACATCAAGTATCCCCAGGGTTGAAGTGGTGGGGACAGTGATAAAACGGAGGGCGGACGTGTGAAAAGTAAGGGACTGAAGTTTTCAAGATAGCCCCTGTGTGTCTGAGGGGAAAATCCCCCCAAACTTGTGGTTTTGAATCCTGTCAGAGCGTTGCCCCAAATCCTTTTAGACACACTGATTGTTCTGTTTTTTGGGGGGATTGTGCTGTTTGTTTCGCAAAGAGGAAGCAGAAGAAACGATTTAGAATTATGGTTACGAAGGATTATTTCAAGCGCTCTGATATCTCCTCTTGTTCTGAGTATTTGCCGCCAGAGAGAGAGAGAGAGAGAGAGAGAGATTGGGTGGAGGGGGGAGGGGAGTAGGGGGTGTAAGCGCTGTGATATGCATCTGAGCGAAAAGAATGACAATAAGAATGACAACATTTGATAACAGTATAATTTTAACGCGATGGTCAGTTTTTTAGTAAGAGAGAGAGAGAGAGAGAGAAAGAGAGAGAAAGAGAGAGACTGGGTGGAGGGGGGAGGAGTAGAGGGTGTAGGAGCTGTTATATGCATCTGAGCGAAAAGAATGACAATAAGAATGACAACATTTGATAACAGTATAACTTTAACGCAATGGTCAGTTTTTAAGAGAGAGAGAGAGAGAGAGAGAGACAGACAGACAGACAGACAGACAAAGAGAGACTCCATACCGCCAAAAACTGACGACAAAAACATCATAGCGAACGTAATTTACTACATGCACTACAGTTGCACGTCGAACACTGATCGTGTTGAATGATTGATACGGGCAGCCATATTTCATTCTCCTCATTCATCCTGCGTCTTTCATGGAGGACGAGAAAGGGCCGATTCGTCTGCATTAAAGAGAGGAGTAGGTCTGTAAAGAGATAATTCTGATATACGATGTCCTCAGGCGGTGACAAAGAACTATAGACCTCTCACGGTGCATGTTCGCGTTATTCGCACGACCGTGACAGGGTCAGAGATAACAGAGATGAGAAAGTGAGGGTACAGATAGGGTGCAGTTGAAATTGACGAGTGTGTTTCCGGTGCAACTCCGCTTTTGTTTACGTTTGTTTGTTTGTTTGTTTGTGTTTCTTTTTGTTTTGTTTTTGTTTTGTTTTATTGTTTTTTGTTTTGTTTTTATTGTTTTTTGTTTTGTTTGTTTGTTTGTTTGTTTGTTGAAAGAGTGTTTCCCAACAGTAGAACCGAGTGTTTCCATTTTCAAATTTGAGTTGCAGCTGGTATTTCCAACGGCCGGACTTCGTTCTGCCGGTGTGGAAGAAAGAGGCCGCTCATCACCCAGACAATCAGGGAGGTCAACGCACTACTACAATGCAACACGTGTGCTTGCTCATAATTATTTCAAACATACGGCGTTGCCGTTTGCGTGCGAGCAACCATCCTCGAAACTGTTAAAGCGGAGTAGCATCGGAAACACTCGCGTCGATTTTGATTACACCCCGTGTTACAGAGTGTTTGCGGAGAGACTGCATGGCCTGAAACTGCGTCGTAGATTTTGTTGTTGTTGTTGATGTTGTTGTTGTTCGAAAGAAGAAACGGCAATAGCGTCTTTTTCCTTCGCTGTGGGTTGCCCGCACAACTGGACGGTGAAACGGCGTAATTGCGGGCAAGTGCCATGCATTATGGGGGACAAGAGATTTGTCCGGGCTGGCGGTTAATTAACTCTTGAGAGCCCAAGCCCGACCACCCACTGCCCACTATTTGATAAGACTGGTGAAAAGGAACAAGCCACTGCACACCAGTAGGAGCCACTTCAAGCCACTATTACGCCACTATTACGTCACACCAGTAGGAGCCACTATCAAGCCACTATTACGAGTGTGGTACTTCCGCGCTAGGCCCGAGACCGCTGTAGATTGCGTAATAGTGGCTTGAAGTGGCTTCTAGTGATGTGAAGATTTCAAGTATAAATGTGATTTTAGGGATTTTCAAGAGTTATGGTGTCTGCTATGGGTCCTGAGGCGCAGGTTTAGATCCCTGGTGGGCAGGAATTTGGGTCGTGGGATTTTCCCTTGCCAGACAGAGTCAAATTCACGTACAGACTCGTTCACGGTGCCCGTCTCGCCTGCCTGTACTCACGCACGCACGAAATAAGGCGTGCACGTTAAAATATCCCATTCCATACGGCAGGGCCCGCGCGGGGAGGGGGGGGGGGGGGTGGGGTGGGAGGGAGGGTTGGGTGTTCTGGAGTTTAACGCCCCTTTCCACCACGTAGGTGCGATCTCAAAGACGGGGCAAGGAAAAAAAGGCCAGCACAATATTTGGCCCCAGCCGAGAGTCGAGTGAGTGAGTTTTTCACGCTTAAAGCCGCGCAAGCCACAAAGACTAAGTCGCGGCAGTGTTCCTGCACTACATGAAAAAAAACAAAAATGTACCGTTGCCGGGACAAAGGATGCAAACTGGTCTACGAGGCGGTATAAACCTAGGACATGCAGGAGACGCTGCACCTTCATGCTAATTTCTCGAACTCCCGATCACAAAAAAGCGTAGAAAACAAATAACAATTACAACTAGGTAAAACAAAGATAAATACTAAGCGCATATACAAAGCGCATGCAAATATTGCAACTTATCATCTCCAGA
>JACVVK020000097.1:492500-555000 GCA_018292915.2 Batillaria attramentaria
ACACACACACACACACACACACACACCTGTTAATGGAATGACGGAAGGTCATAGCCTCAAAGATGAGGACGATTACGTATGGGAGGGTCAGAATGAAGGAGAGAGGTTATTTTCTGCACACTTTGTTGTTGTTGTTGTTGTTTGTTTGTTTCTTTGGTGGTTGTTGTTGCTGCTGCTGCTGCTGTTGTTGTTGTTGTTGTTGTTGTTGTTTTCCAGTTCCAAAGCTTCCACTTTTGTCATGAATCTTTTGATCCTCGAAAGAAACACCATACTAACATCACCTTCCGCCACCATTCGTCAGCCCCCCCCCCCTCCCCCCCCCCCCCTCCCTCCGCCCCCATAAACCTCGCCCCGCCCCTCGAACTCTGATTTTCCCCAATTTAGCAAATCAGTTTATGAACGTTATGTCCTCTTTTATTAGTGTTAGTTAATAGTCCTGTATTTCAGCTCGGCCACATTGGAGGCTACTACAACTATACCCCTACAGCGTCAATACATTTTTTTGCTATATTTCCCCTTCCCCGCTGATAATGAGTTCAGTGGGTCACGGTAGTTTTCAAAACACGTTTAAGACACTGCTGTTTTCGGAGTGACAGTAATTCGACTGTAAAATGAGGTTAAGCATGTTCCCCGTGGCTCATAAAAAAAGCTTACTTACACAAACAGATGCCCAATTTACCACTTGACATAAATTGACTATGACTTGGTTTTTTCTTTTATACAGAACCTCGAGTAGGCTGAAGGCTATAAAGCTAGCTAGCTCTCTCTCTCTCTCTCTCTCTCTCTCTCTCTCTCTCTCTCTCTCTCTCTCTCTCTCGGGGAGCCGGGGTGGCCGAATGGTAGAGCGTTGGACTTCTAATGCTCGGGTCGTGAGTTCGTATCCCGGCTGGGGCCAAATATTTGTGCTGGCTTTTTCATCGTTGCCACGTCTTTGATATCACCCGTATGTGGTGGAAAAGGACGTTAAACCCCCAAACCCCCAAACCCCCATCCACCCTCTCTCTCTCTCTCTCTCTGTGGTGTGGTGTGGTGTGGTGTGGTGTGGTGTGGTGTGGTGTGGTGTGGTGTGGTGTGCTGCGGTGCGGTGCGGTGCGGTGCGTTGCGTTGCGTTGCGTTGCGTTGTGTGTGTGTGTGTGTGTGTGTGTGTGTGTGTGTGTGTGTGTGTGTGTGTGTGTGTGTGTGTGTGTGTGTGTGTGTGCAGGCATGAGGGTAGAGAGTGCGTAGACATGGCATAAGAAGACAGCATTCACGTTTCAATATCGGCGCACAAGTGTTGTATGTAAACAATTCATGGCACGTCTATATACGTCTAGTCACACTTCAACGTCTTCAAGTCTCGTTCAATACTACTTCTGATGCCGTCTCTACCGTGTCAAAATCCAATATTAAAGAACGGATGATGAACCTACGCGCACTTATATATATATATGTTCCAACATGAAGACTTTCTTGTACTGCAGAAGGAAGACCTTTGGGTAGGGATGAAGCGGACGGGGGTGGGGGGGGGGAGGAGGGGGGGGTTTAAGCTGTCGGAACTTTTAATCATAAAACTGAAGGACTGCGCCGGATTGAAACAGCGCAATGACAATACTTCTGGGGTCATAGTTATGGAAGACGCACCTAGCATTCTCACGTTCACACTGATATTTCGAAATTGAAGACGGACACGAGAATGATCTCCCTTAATTTTTAATTCAAATCAACTACCGTCCCGTACTGACATGCTTCTACACCTTCCTACCTACCTACCTACCTGCATACCTACATACATACATACATACTACTACTACTACTACTACTACCACTATCACTACTACTACTACTACTACTGCTGCTGCTGCTGCTGCTACTACTGGGGCCAAATATTTGTACTGGCCATTTCCTCGTTGCCCCGTCTTCGATATCACCCATACGTGGTGGAAAAGGACTTGTGTCATCTATCCCACCCACCCCCTAACTACTACTACTACTACTCCTCCTCCTCCAGCTGCGGCGAAATATTTGCACTGGCCTTTTTTCGTTGCCCCGTCTTTGATATCACCCATACGCGGTGGAAAAGGACGTTAAACTCCAAAACACCCACCCCACCCACTCACTACTACTACTACTGCCACTACGACTAGTACAACTACTCCTCCAGCTGCGGCCAAATATTTGTGCTAGCCTTTTTCTCGTTACCCCGTCTTAGAAGACGCCATACGCGGTGGAAAAAGGACGTTAAACTCCCAAACACCCACCCACTACTACTATTACTACTACTACTACTACAGCTGCATGACTCACTAACTCAACTCACTCAGAATAAGAACACAAATAAGTATTGGAACACGAGCTTTGCAGCCGGCACCGTGCAACACTAAACACAAGTTACCTAAGTACGCGACCGCATGACATCAGTGATTGCGTGCCGGAGGTAATTTGGGGATGGATTTTATTCAGTTCTGGCAGCGAACAGATGTGTGTTTTATGAGATACAGTATAACGGCATTCGATCGCCGGCTCCTTGTGGCTAAGCCACACTCATCGAAACAGCCTGTGACGGGCTGTGTATTTATTCGTTTCTTTAATGATTATGATATGGCCTGAGAGCAATGGTTGAATAATATATTAGTTGTGAATGGTTATGCGTTGTGATGTTCAAATTGATTTTATTGCATTTTTCAGTTCCTTTGTTTTCGAAGTACACCCAGATACAAAACGTTCTGCGTACGACGACAGCATGAACTATTGACCCTGTTGGGTTTTTCACCGATATCCACCCCAGCACCCCCCCCCCCCTTAAAAAAAAAAAAAGGCGAGCATCTGTTTGCCCAGATGCACAGCAAACCTTTGCATGTCAACCACAAAGCACAAAAGGCAAGAACTGCGTGGCTGTGTTCTGTTGTTTTGTCTGGAGCAGTATAGCAGCAAGTCTTTTTGCAAGATTGTCATTCCTCGTTCTGAGTCAATAAGTCTCTCTCTCTCTCTCTCTCTCTCTCTCTCTCTCTCTCTCACACACACACACACACACACACACACACACACACACACACATCATGATAAGCTCTTCAGCAGTTGCTGTTGGTCTTACAAAGCACTGTCCTGCAGAGAGAGAGAGAGAGAGAGAGAGACACACACACACACACACACACACACACACACACACACAGATCATGATAAGCTCTTCAGCAGTTGCTGTTGGTCTTACAAAGCACTGTCCTGCAGAGAGAGAGAGAGAGAGAGAGAGCGAGAAACATACACACAGACGCTTACCTGAGGGTCCCACATGTCACACCGTGAAGTCTACACGTTGCATGGAAAGATACTCCAGACAGAAACATTCCACTCTCAGTAGGATCAGCCTGAGTGTGTCAGTGTGTGTGGGTTACAGTACTCCGCTGTATCAGAGAGCAGGACAGGCCACAGGGGACTAAGCCCGTGCATGTACTGCCGATCCGGTGACAATTCGCCGTCACAGTCACCACAGTCCCCCGCACGCTCGGGACAACTTACGCCGTAGGCACGTGTCGCATTTGTCGATGACACAGAAGTTCGCTACTACCTCTAGAAAGATCATGGCAAGGTATACGTTGTACAGTTGTCTCCTCACTGGCGGGGGAGCCGGGATAGCCGAATGGTAGAGCGTTGGATTGTCAATGCTCGAGTCATGAGTTCGAGTCTCGGCTGGGACCAAATATTTGTGCTGGCTTTTTTTATGTTGTTTCCATTACTTTGATATCACCCTGACGTGGTAGAAAGGACGTTAAATTTCCAAACACCCCCATTCCCCCACCCCTTCGCACTGGCGCATATATCTATTACAAAGAAAGCTATAAAGTTCGTGAGATCTAGTAAAGATAATTATATACATATACATAAGAGGTATATGTCACTTAGATATAGAAAGTGTTACGCACATGCATCGTACATGCATGAATCTTGGCATACATGGTGACATGTGCTAAGCCTGTTTATTATTTAACATGTATCGTGCTTTTGTGTATGTGGATAATTGTGTGGTTTTATTGATTCCGTCATATAGCAACATAAATAATCATGTATACTCAAAACTGCCATCCCCCCAATGTCTACCCCCCCCCCCCCCCCCCGAAAAAAAAAATAAATAAATAAATAAATAAATAAAATAAAAATAATAATAATAAAATAAAATAAAATCGAGACACTTCAAGAGTTTGCGTTGAAAGGCCATATAATTTTTTTCCAAGCGAGTGTAATATACAAAGTATACATCGTAGCTGGACTGTAACTTTGGTAACCTACCCGGTCTCCAGACATACACTACACCTGTTTCTTCGCACAGATTAGGTTGACCAGCTGCCGGGGTGGGGTTCAGCTAAGGAAAGTAAGACGAACTAGTCATGGGTATAATGTGACAGAGAAAGTGGACCTCGGCTCACTTGAGATTTCACATCGTATGGTAGAACAAGTGATACAGGTAACTTTATCACAGGATATAATTATTAGCCTCGGTAGCTCTGTCACGAAATATGCTCTGTTCTTGTCACGCGTCCCTTGTAAACGGGCAATTATCATTGCTAGAATAGCAAGGACACAGAGAGACCTACAGACCAAATATCTTGATCATTGCTCTCTCTCTCTCTCTCTCTCTCTCTCTCTCTCTCTCTCTCTCTTCTCATTGCTCGGGTCGAGAGTTCGAATCCCGGCTTGAGCCAAATATTTGTGCTGGCCTTGTCCTCGTTGTCCTGTCTTTGATATCACCCATACGTGGTGGAAAAGGACGTTAAACTCCCAAACACCCACCCCACCCCTCTCTCTCTCTCTCTCCCCCGCCCCAGTGCTCATTCCCTCTCTCTCTCTCTCTCTCTCTCCGCCTCAGTGCTAATTTTCTCTCTCTCTCTCTCTCTCTCTCTCTCTCTCTCTCTCACCGCCCCAGTGCTAATTCTCTCTCTCTCTTTCTCTCTCTCTCTCTCTCTCTCTCTCTCCGCCTCAGTGCTAATTCTCTCTCTCTCTCTCTCTCTCTCTCTCTCTCTCTCTCTCTCTCTCTCTCCGCCCCAGTGCTAATCGGACCTTGCACCAGCAAACGATGCTTGCCGTGTTATGTCTACAGGTCGATACTGACAGGACGGGGGGTTATTTTGGCCCGATCCCCTCTATAAACGTGCCACTTCCAATGAGGCTTTGCTAGAAGCCATCGCCCTTCTTACTGTGACCTGCGCTGGCTTCTTCTCACAGTACGTCCAAGGCAGAGATGTTACAAATTCGTTTGTATATATGTGTGGGACTGGCTGACTGGCTACGGGCAAAGACTGTTTATGGATTTGTTTTATGAGTTTCACGTCCTTTTTCCACCAGGCGTGGTTGAGCAGCGTCAAAGACGGGGGCAACGGGGGAAAAAAAAACAAAAAAAACCAGCACAAATGTTTGGCTTCCAGGCAGGGTTCGAACCCACGACCCAAGCATTGACAGTCGAACACTCTACCATCAGGCTATCGTGGCTCCCCTAGCAATGTCAAAGAAGTGTCTGGCCAGTGAGAGAGATGACAGGCCATGAACCAATCCGGAAATAAAACTCACAACTTAGGAGGCAACGAGATGCGAGCTGACAGTGTGTAGAACACGTCGTTTTCGAATCTCTTAGTCTGTTTGCAAACGCAATGATGCTATACATTTGGACATTGCAACCTTTATTGTTGTTGTTGTTAATGATGATGATGATAATGATGATGATGATGATGATGATGATGTGTTTGTTTTTAATGATTTCACATCCTCTAACTACTAGAGAATTCATGTTACAGTTCGCTGATCTTTTGCTGGTTTTCCCACTCAGCCATTAATAGAAACAAGCCTACGTGCCTACACGGCATTACTCCCGCTCTGGTCTTCCCCTGTACCAGACACAGGACTGTACGTGGTCTTAGAACTCAAGACACTTTCAAGGCACAGATTTCACACATTCGCCATACCAGTGTTCTTCCACATAATATGTATGTATGTATGTATGTATGTATGTATGTATGTATGTATGTATGTATGTATGTATGTATGTATGTATGTATGTATGTATGTATGTATGTATGTATGTATGTATGTATGTACGTATGTATGTATGCTAGACGTGGGCAATGGTATTTTAAATTTGGCTTGCAGATCTTTGTCAAGCACATTCAATACGGTTGGTCCTGGTGCACTCGGGGCGCCGAGAGAGTGCTGGACTTTCAGTGCTTGTGTCGTGAGTTCGAATCCAGGCCGCTGTGGCCAAATATTTATGCTGGCCGGCCTTCCTCTCGTCGCCCCGTCTTTGATATCACCCATACGTGGCGGGAAAGGACGCTAAACTCCCAAATACTCACCCACCCACGTAGACTACCTCAAGTTTGATTTTTCGGGGATAAAATTTATACTGGCTGTGTACGATGTGCAATGGTTTGGAAAACATAAACGGTAAATTTCACTCGACTGGTATTCATCATACAATATCATCAATAACCTGCATAACACATGAATGATTTATTTCTGAATTTTTCTTTTCTGAATCAGACAGGCCCCCAGATGTAATAATTATTGCTATGCGCCGTCAAACTGATGTAGATAATTTTCAAACAGGGACAAACAGATACGTCTGTGTGTGTGCTCGGATAACGACTGATCCAAATCAGTGTTTTCATTAGAAAATCAGACATTCGTTCATGTATACCATGCATGCTGTCTGACATTAACGACCTTTTCACAATGTCTCGGGAACAGCACAATGCTAATGCTAATGCTAATGCTAATGATAATGTTAATGAGTATTGTACAGGCGCTTTACCCAATTTCATGAATCGGCTCCAAGCGCCGCGAACTGAACCCAACACGCACGCTCACATGAATCACACGCATTCTCTCACACACTGGACACATTATAATCACGTGTTGCGAAGGGTCACTGAGCTCAGCAATTTAAGCTGACACAGCAATTCAAGTTTATTGAATTGCATTTTTTTACTTCAAATTTTGGTGTGGTCTGAACGTTTCCAAACTAGAGCGAGAGGATGCCGAAGTACCCGGAGAGAACCCCTGACGGTCGGCCCGAATGAACGGTGCCACATACGAGAGAAAAATTGCTTGCCCCCGCATGGGACTCTAACCTGACCTTTCGCACTGGTGACGAAGCCTTAACCACTACACCACCGACCGCCTCATCGTTTAGAGTCGGACTTGAGATCAGAAGGTCGCGGGTTAGAATCCCGACAAGGACAAACTTGGTATACGTGGTGGAAAAGGGCGTTAAACTCTCAGACACCCACCCACTCACCCACCTGCAAACTTACTACAGACCTTTTTTTTTTATTTTTAACTGGCCCTGTCTTTGAAATCACCATCGAGTTGGACGAAAGTCGAACAGCCTCAAACCTCTCACTTACTCACCCATCAACACTGGCAGCTATACAATTATTAGGATCATAATAATACAATGCACAGGACCGTGACTGACCAGCATGGCAACATGTCACTCAACCGTGGGAATTCGACGATGCTGGTTTGATGCAGCCTGGTAGTGCCAGTCAACGGCCAGGTGATTTCTTTGTGTGCACTGTGAAATATGATGTGGTACGAGACATCAACGCCAGCCAACGTGAAAAAAAAATCACTATAAAATAATTTTCAGTTAGCTATGCGTCGCCGCACAAGTCTTTTAATTCTCTACCTCTTGCTGGGCAGACAGAGAGTCATCTCCCTTCTATAGTAATTGCCTACTGTATGGATGGATGAGCTCTCTCTCTCTCTCTCTCTCAGTCTCTGTCTCTCAGTGTCTCTGTCTCTGTCTCTCTCTCTCTCTCTCTCTCTCTCTGTATGTGTGCGGGTGGGTGGGTGAGCCTTTAACTAGCGTAGTTCGTGTCCGCAACGGGCTATGCCCGAACTGCAGTCAACTGAATGGACCTATAACCAGCGTAGAAAATATGGGGTCGGCGGGGAGGTCACTGCGTCCACTTCCGATACGGTTCACCCAGAGTGACCGCGCATGTCTTTGTTTTCAACGTCACTGAGTGCTAATACATTTCCAGTCTGTAGAACTCTGATTGTCCGCAGCATAATTGTTTGCCTTGAGGATCATATTCCGACTGGCCTCTCCCTAATTGCTGTTGCCATATTTGAGTTTACGAACCATTCTAGCAGAAGACTGATAACCTGTGAAGAGAAGAAAGGGGTGTTCTTCACCACCGTTATTAGTGTTGTTATTCGAGCAAGCTTATGAACCAAAAGAGTACTTGTTTGTTATTTGCGCAGACACGTTGGCAAGTACCGCTGTTCAAAAACAAAAGTTGTTTTCAGTGAACCCTAAAATTGCCTTTAATTCAGTGCTAGTCAGTGTCAGATAGCTGGAATAAATTGTCCGTACTAGAAGGAAAACTGTCAGGTGTATTTGCAAAACACGGAAAAAAAAAAAAGTCGACATTTAATCATTCCTCCTTTATTGACATTACCTTGAACTCGCAAAGATATTCGTCTTGAAAACACGGTAACTAGAGAAGTGTTTCTAAAGACGTTTTCACACAGTACATGTATCATTTTCAAAAGGCAGCCAGTCATCAGGAACAAATAAAGAACTTATAATGCATAATGCCTATTTACCTAAACTCATCATTGACAGGACATTAAGTTGAAACTTTATCTTTCTGCATAAGGTTGGTCTTTTCAGGCACGCCCTACGTTTGTTAATAGGCAGATTTATACGTCTTCTGTTGCCTTTCAACGTAGCTATTTTATCGCTTGGATAATCTTCGTGCTTCATTGGACATGAAAGGAGCCTACCCGGCTTCACAGATATTGTGTGTGTGTGTGTGTGTGTGTGTGTGTGTGTGTGTGTGTGTGTGTGTGTGTGTGTGTGTGTGTGTGTGTGTGTGTGTGTGTGTGTGTGTGTGTTGCTAGATACCAGACAGGGGAAAAAAGAGGCGATATAAAATAATTATAACACTCAAGCAAACACTGGAAATATCCTTCCCTTTTTTTCCGAGCCAGATTCTGTTAAGGAAAGAAATAAAATATTTTCACAACGACCTGCGAAAAGTTTCATCACAAAAAATGGACGGAAATCCAGTGAGCCTTAGCGGGTTCAGAGTTCATGGTCGGTGACCAGTGCATGACTGTGTTCGGTATATCTTGGTTTTTTTGGTTGTTGTTGTTGTTGTTTTTCCCCGTGGCCTTGAGTTTGTCACTTGTTTTATAACGGGAAGGAACTGGGAGGCCTAGGAGAAAATTACAGTCATAGTGCGGACAAGGTTTTGCAGTCGTAATTTGTATCTCTCGAAGCCGTGCTCTTGATGTTGTTTGGCTTGTTAATTTCAGCTGTTGGTGTTGTGCAATGGGCTAATCGCTTCTGGCTTGGTTAGTTTTGTTTTTGGCTGGTTATGGAATGGTTTGGTTGGGGTTTTTTTTTTTTTTTTGGGGGGGGGGGGGTGTTTGGGAGTTTGACGTCCTTTTCCACGACTTATGGGTGATATCAAAGACGGGGCAACGAGAAAAAGGCCAGCACAAATGTCTGGCCCCAGCTGGGATTGGAACGGTTGATTTTTTTTTTTTTTTTTTTTTTTTTTGCGATGATGATGTTTTGTTGTTGTTTTGTTTTTGATAACTCTTTGTTGACGGGTACTCCGACTGGTACCTGTGACATGCCTGTAATGTTGTAGGGGCGTTCATTCTAGGCTTCGATGGTGTTTCATGAACTGTTTCTTCTTTCCCCTCCGGCTTCTTCTGCAACACAAAATCACAATCCGCCTTGTCACGTCGTTCCTTGTTCTTCCTCTGCAACACAAAATGATAGAGCTAAACGCCTTGTCACGCCATACACTCCCGGGTACCTGCGTAGTGTGTCAGTGTTGGTTGGTTCACGGGATGCAATCAAAATAGACACGAGCAGTTCTCAGCTCAGCGGAGCTCTGACGACGACTGCTCACAGGGCCATCTGATTTTATGTTTGAAATCTGAGCATGCACATGTCTTTCAGGGTAGTAACGCGTTATGGTATGGTATGGTATGGTATGGTATGGTATGGTATGGTATGGTATGGTATGGTTCTCCTCGGCGCACCTATCCATCTCTACTGAGATGCTCATGGCGCCGCACGGCTGGAGGACGAAGCAGCGAAAGCCTGCTGCCACTAAGCGCCACTTTATGTGCAAACCTCCACCCTGCTATTCACTCCGGTGCGTGCGACAGTATTTCTGTTTACCACGCCACCGGCCACAGCCTACTCTTCTTCGAAAGATGAACGTGGGATTTTTAGCGTGCACACTTGATATTTGTGCGAGCGTTAGCCAAAGTCGTTGTCTTGTTGATATACACAGCCCCTTTCTCAGTTTCAAATCAGTGTCAGTCAAGAATTTCAAGTTTTTCTCAGTCAGTGCACTCCGGCGCGGAGTGACCGTGCAATGCGCCGGCCAGTATTTTAGTTTGTCCGTTGTTTCACTGGTGCTTGATCATTACTTATGGATGCATTTACTCATCAAGAACGGACTGACTCGATCCTTGAATTACACGAGAAACACGAGTTTGGGTTTCGGCTGAGGTCAATTTGTAGTTCTTGCATTTGCTTGTCGGCATTCGTTACAAGTGGAAGGGGAATAATCTCGCTGCCGAACAGGTAGCATCCCGCAGAGTTGTTTCCCATGAAAGAACTGGAAGTGGTGATCGCGGAGAAATGGGGTTACCCCGTTTATTTTTAGACCAGGCTACGCAAAGCGCGTGAGTTTGCGGGAGGGGGGGGGGGGGGGGGGGGGGGAAACAACAACAACAACAACAACAAAAAAAAACACTTGAAACACTTTCGTCGACGTCGGAAATGAAATAAAGAAAGAACTACAGTGGTCGGTCAGTGCAAGAACCTTAATTCGAGTTTATTGGCGGCCGCTGTAACAACTTGATGGCGCTGTCTCAGTGAACTGACTAGGTTGATGAATAAGCCAACTTAACTTGCGCCACCGAATGGCCACGTCAAATCGGTTTTGCGGCATTGCACGGCAGTTCATCCGATTTTGCGTAGTCTACCTGGAGAGAGGCCGCAGCTCGTCATCAGTCACATAGTTTTGAATCAGTCTTGCTCATCCAGCTTTGCTGCAAGATCAAGTCACAAGTTGTGGTCAGACTGAGTAGAAAATTGATACCATTTCAGAAAAAGGCAAACACTGAATAAATACCGGCTTCTCGGTGATTTGTCACAAACGCCGTAAGACGCTATTACTGCACATACACTAAGCTCTTCAGTTTCTGACCTGGCGATTGAGCTGACGTCAGCGCAATGCTATCTGGCAGTGCGTGGAATGACTGAGAGCAGGATCAGTAACTCAGTGAACCAAGCTATAAATGTGAGGAACTGAAACTGGAATAAGAAGTAGCAGTACTGATATTTAGGGAATAGAGAAGTCCACTTCCGGTTCAGTTCATGTAAGTAGCACAGGCTGAGATTTCCGGACATACCGTTGGTTTTTGCCCTTGTGACAAGCGGAGAACTGAGACACGGACGGAGAAGTGAACACTCACTGTTTGACTGTTCTACACATTGGAAACAGAAACGTTTTTAACAGTCTGCATTTTTCCAAACAATTAGTCAGTGTGCAGAATTATTACTGACGAAACATATACAGAGACGGCTCTTAAGAGAGCCCTTTTTTTTGCCGTCGAAGTTCAGTTGCTGAGACGTATCTGTTGAGACGCACCGTGTGCTCGATATATCAAAACACGGGTGAGGTAACAATTCTGTGTGTCTGACTGCTTGTTTGTTTGGCTGTTGTTGTTGTTGTAGATTGTTTGTTTGTTGTTGTTTTTTGCTGGGCTCTTTTTTTGTTTTGTTTTGTTTTGTTTTGTTTCTTTTTTTTTTTTTGGTTTTGTTTTTGTTTTATATTTTTTATGTTTGTTTGTTTGTTTGTTTGTTTGTTTTGGGGTTGTTGGTCTTTTGTGGCGGTTTTTTTGTTGTTAACTTTTTGTGTTTTTTTTTAAAGTTTTGTTTTTGATGTTGTTGGTGGTGTTTTGTTGTTGTTGTTTGCTTCTTTGTTTGTTTGTTTTTTGTGTTTTTTGTTTTTTGTTTTTTGTTGTTGTTTTTTTCGGGGGGGGGGGGGGGGTAGTAGGAAAGGGGAGTCCCACCCCAATTCCTGAATATTTGTGATATGCTGCAAAACTTACAAGTTCAGCCAGATATTTGTGGATGGTTTTCTTATGTGTATGTTTAAGTTGTTGTTGTCTGTTTTTTGTGGGTTTTTTTCCTTTTGTTTTGTTTGTTTTGTTTGTTTGTTTGTTTGTTGTTGTTTTTCTCTTTTTTTGTTCTTGTTTTTTGGTTTTGTTTTTGTTTATTTTGGTTTTGTTGTTGTTGTTTTGGATGTGGAGGTGAGGGGGGGGGCGAAAGGAGAGGTGGTGGTGGTATTTACGATGCACAATACTTCAAGGGCCATCCGGGAAACCGCTTGCAGCATGCTTAGCATAATCAGTTTTCTTCATTCTGACTCAATTTTGTTTAGAGACTTTTTTTGGCTGAATATTTCAATTCACGATGTGCCATTTTTATGTACAGGAACAGACACGACCTTTCTTAGTGCTGAATCGATACGAAAAGGCTTGGGTTTTTTGGTTTTTGTTTTTGTTTTTTCCTTTGCTGATTTTTCAAGAAATTTGTTTGAATACTTCTCACTGACACCAGGAAAGTGAAAAAAATCTTTTTAGGAAATCTTTCTCATTACACCTGTAGCATCTGGCGAGGACCAAAGAAAACTCCATTTCACAAATAACGACATTTTAACATGCAACACGGGCATTTTTGGTTTATACAAGGGAACTCAGATTAAGCGGGTTTTTTTTTTTTTTTTTTTTAGCTACTGCTTTTATTTGCACACTATGACGCCACTGTTCTCTTGGGCTATTTGCCCTTTGGATAGGTCCCAGTCTCAAACGTCATCGGCGGGAGAACCGGAAATGAACCATTGTTGTGCAAAAATTAAATTACATGGGCAGTACGATTATGCTAACACTAAATACCACCTTGCGCTGATCTCGTTCGTACTTTCTAATCGGGATTTCGTCCAAAAAGGACAACAATTTGAGTGTCTTTTTGAAGTAATGTGTGCACAGGTGCTCCTGTGCCTCTTGTGAGTTCAGCTGAATTGGAAGGAATAATGAAGTTCTGAAAACACTGACTGCACCGTCTGGACATTTTGGCGGCCATATTGGTCCATTCTGTTGAAGCCCAGTTAATGTTTTACCGAAGACGCGCCCTCTTGAACTCCCCTGTATGACAAACTGGTGACTTTCAAAACCAGAGTGAATGTGTCGGCTGAGGCACTAGAGTCTCAGCTATCATGTGAATACTGCGGTTTAAGGCCAGCTATGGTGTTAATTTCTCAACTGTGAGGCAAGATTTGGAAAAATCTATCTTACCAGTGTAGTCAGTCCTCGTGAAGCCGGCTTCTCATCAGAATGAAGCCTGGCATCCTCTTAATAGGTAAATACCATTGATTTGACAGAGTACACGCACAGACTGAATCACTCGCCAGTTCATAAACAGGACTGCAGTTCAAGGTGGTCTTTTAATTATTGTGCATAGTATACCTGCATCTTTGATTTTTTTTTTTTTAATTGGCGCTACGAGTGGACATATCAATGTGATAAAAGTACAAGTATTTCACGATGGCAGTGCTAAAATCACAGTGTGCCACTTCAGAAAGTTATGAAACACACACCTTCTCGCGACCATATGTTTTGCATGATATCGATGATATCCTTAGTTTTGGCTTGGGTTTTATTTTTATTTATTTATTTATTTATTTATTTTTTCGTCCTTGCGAGTTAAAGAAAACGTTTATCAACCGGCCCCCGTAGTGTAGTGGTTAGCACTTCGGATCATGGACCGGGAGACCCGGGTTCGAATCCCAGCCGAGGCAAGCGGGATTTTTCCTACCTAGGTCGGCTCCTACCCAGAGCGGGTGTGCTATGGACCCGATGGGGAGGCTGTTGCCACACAGCCGAGTTTCACCCACTTCACGGGTGCGACTTTGGGGGTGCTTCCCTTAGTATGACACGTCTTATGATGTGGATGATTACACGGCCGGCACCGCAGGTGCCGTAGTTCCCGGGCCTGGTTAATGCCGGGATATTTATGACAGGAAGCGTGGAATGCGGCCCTGTCCCGCAGTCCCAAACCACATGGACCTCCATAGCATCATCATACTATCATCCTCATCTCCATCATCATGCATAATAAAAATTGTCCCAGATTCCGAGTCCTCCGTGGGTTCCACCCATGACCTGGGAGGAACACCACTGGAGCTGGCAAAGAGGTGGGGCAGTGAAAAAAAAAGAAAAAAAGAAAACGTTTATCAGATGATAGTGATAGTTGCAGTAGTGGCAATACTCTCATAGCACCCATTACTCGTAAGGGTGACAACTCCTACTCTCAAGGAATCAGCTCAATAGACAGCAGTTGCCTCGCATGATTACCCGGCATGATCTGTCGACTTGCCCGTCATCATGCTGCTGATGGTTGGGACACAATACATACATATGCATCGACTTTGCTGGACCATTGTCCTTCTGTGGCAACATGGTGCTCCTTTCAAACAGAAAAATACGTAGATTTATTTTTAGACCGTTGGGGTATGTAAGGAACTTGACTCGACTGAGTAACGTCCTAAAATAGTCGGAAATACTGACATGTCTCTGACATCACGTCGTGAAAGGTGAGTTGGATCGGCTGACGATACAGGGGTCACACCTGCGGAAGAGAAAATATTCATGTACATGTATGTCTAGATTACTAATCTCAGGTGATGAGATGTGTGCTATAATTGTGTGCTATAATTGCACACGTAGACTCTGTTAATCACAACACCGGCAGTAACCACTGAGCTACCGTGACCGAGTACTGAAATTCAAGCCGCGACTAAATCGCATCTGACAGTCAGATCGTGGAACAACTGACCACTAGTGACATCGGAACACACACACACACACACACACACACACAGAGAGAGAGAGAGAGAGAGAGAGAGAGTTTACGCTGCCTGAGCGGTATCACTGCAGTCACTGTCGGTTGCCGGGTGTTGTTACGTCGCTAACTGCAGACATATGGACTGTGTTAACTGCAGAAAGTTGTACTGAGACGCATGTGGGAAATAAGGAGCACTCTCCGCAGTCCTCATCTATACACATTCCGGCGGGACCGCTGTCGTTTGCTGCAATGCCTTTTCCCCCTTTGCCCCAGCGATCTTACATACCCTTTTATTATACTGAACAAGGCTTTTGTGGGATTAGCAGCTGCAGCTGCAGCGCTGAAATAGCAAAAGAATGTGAATGATCGCCGAGAGAAGCATGGCTATACATTCATTGCACTGTACAACGCTGCATAAAAGAAGAAGCACATGATACGTAAACGTGCACGCCGCCATTCTTGCAAATCACGCGCCTGTACCTCGCGGGCACTCGAGGTCAAGGTCAGCACCGCATTAGTTCGGGAGTTCTCATTAAATTATCACGGACGCAAATGTGACCCTCCACCACGAAATGAGTCTTCTTGAGCAATTTGTTCATGTTATAAACGACTCATTTCGTGGTGGAGGGTCACAAATTATTACAATTATGGCGGAGGGTCACAAATTATTAAACTACGTTATGTTTGCTGCTTTTATTGATCAACAAATCCTTAGGTGGAGGCGTGTTAACATTATCATTGTGATTTAATTACCAAATTAGTGATGTATCCCAGTTATCATCAGTTTCTGCGATCTGTCTGCAGTTAGCGACAGTCTGCAGTTAGCGACGTCACACTAATCTCTGGCTCAGTTCAGTCATCAGTGGCAGACGGTCGGATATTCCCGATCAGCCTGTGAGCCGCGGCACTACTGGTAACAGGCGCCGTACTGGTTTAAAAGCGTCAGACGAAGTTGAGACATCCAAACCGTAAGTCCATTCAAAGTCTCTCTCTCTCTCTCTCTCTCCGGCTCTCTCTCTCTCTCTGAAACTGATGTGATGTGCGCGCGCGCGTAGTGTGTGTGTGTGTGTGTGTGTGTGTGTGTGTGTGTGTGTGTGTGTGTGTGTGTGTGTGTGTGTGTGTGTGTGTGTGTGTGTGTATGAAAGAAAGAAAGAAAGAGCAAAATCTATAAACTAAAAAGTATATACATCTACCTGCATCTGCACTGCCGATGGAGTCTCTGTCGCTAGTACCGGTGATTGTCAGTGGAGAGCGGCAACGACGATGTTGTGGCTAAAATATTGACCATCTGGATGATGATGATGATGATGATGATGATGATGATGACGATTTTCTTCCTTAAGTTTGTGTTTAATGTTTAGGTGATGCAAATGCAAAGTCTGAGTATTGCACGGTCAAATACTACTTTGAAATGTTAACCATACAGCTGAAATCAGTGAATTTTGAAAAGAATACATGCATAAACTGTAATAGTGTGGTCGATCTGGAAAAAGGCTGTACTTAAACATTCACCTTCAAACTTGCATAAAAGTATGGAATTACGTCTGACGTACTGTGTTTGGGCGTCTGACGTTTGCAAATTGAACTAACTGGCTTTGAATTGTCCTATGTGTTTCGGTTATTATGATTCACCTATACACACGTAGTGTACTACAGCTTATCACAGATTAGTAAACTGTCGTTGTGTACTTAGACGGGTGTCTGGTTAAGCGTGCTGTGTTGAATGTATCGTATAACGTTGCATAATGCCGTGGTGATAAACGTCAACCCTGTGGACAATAGCAACGGTTTTCCTCAGCTGAAAAAATAACCCAGACCTAATCAATCCAGGCAGACTGCCGCACAAAAGTGTTTAGCAAAAACCCATGAGGAAGAGAAGGCAAGGTTAGAAATGATAACATTATAAACTTGTGCCCGAAGGCAATTCTGTATAAACAATCAGACGTTATAATCTGAATATCCACAATGACATACAGACAGATACTTGGGGGTGACTCGTGAAAGGTCTGGGTCTACAAGTACCGTAAATTTCCTCATTTCTGATAAAAGAAATTCGGAATCTTTCGGAACAGAATGACATCGAAACTTAAGGAAGAAACTAAACTGGACGTGTACATAATCAGTGAGTCAGAGCAATTTGTGTACAGCATATTGGCTGGTAAAGATAACCACGGTACAAATGACTTTATCATCTGACATTGAGTAGTGTGTGAGGTGAAACGAAATCATACCCAACTTAACTACGAGTACACATTGTGAACTACGAGTCATTATGCATTGACTATGAGTCATTATGCATTGGGGCAATACATATTATGTATTAGGGCAATATATAGTGGAGTATATACATACAGTGGGACAATAGCGATACCGGATACAAACATCCTGTCAAGCAGTACAGAGCGTAGTTCATAAAACAAGCTATCTTGTCGTACTGTAACAAACATACTGTTGTTCTCACCGTTCACACTGAAAGGCTTTAACATTTACGTCATATGAGACGCTGCGAGTGTCTTTGTGGGTGTTGGTTTACAAAAAGAGATACTGAGGATGTTTATCGGGGTTTTAGCGGGGTTTTAGCGGGGTTTTAGCGGGGTTTTAGCAGGGTTCCATCGAACGGGCTTTTCGGTAACACGTCACATCTCCCACCAGCATCCTATTAATTTTCAGGAAGTGACAAATAATTCCGTTTTACAAACGACTTCAGTGACAAGTGACAAATTATTCCGTCTTTTAAACGACTGTGTGTGTGTGTGTGTGTGTGTGTGTGTGTGTGTGTGTGTGTGTGTGTGTGTGTGTGTGTGTGTGTGTGTGTTGCTGTTATTCTTTAAATTTTATTTATTTACCACTGAGTTCTCTCCCCCCCCCTCTCTCTCTCTCTCTCTCGCACACACACACACACACACACACACACACACACACACACACACACACACACACACACACACACACACACACACTCTCTCTCTCTCTCTCTCTCTCTCTCTCTCTCTCTCTCTCTCACACACACACACACACACAGCTTGTGGGCGGGGCGAATCAGAGCAGCGCTGCGCGTGTGCGTACATGTAAGCAGTACGGAAGACCTTTCCTGGCCCTGCGATGAGTAGACCACTTCCAATATTTCATGTCGACTGTGCGCATGCCTGAACACAGTTAGTCTCTTTTTAGACGTACACGTAAGCGCAGCTTTGTCGATTTTTTTTTTCCCACAACGGGTTAAACCCGCGATTATGCATTGTGTCAAGTCAGTGCCAAAGTTCTTTTACCCTATTTACACATAAATTACAACAAAGGATCGCGTCAGTGAAAACTACACGTCATGTTACTTGGACTTTATAAATTCCTCATTGCCGGGCAGTAAAAATACACAGTCAGCTTGCAGACAAATTCATTTCCAACTGATTACGATTTTGGAGGCGAATCTTGTAATCAGTTCTCACAAGCATCACACAAGGAAGGTGAGACCAAAGACGACCTGATTTTGAACACTACGAGCCTGTTTCATGAATTTCATTATAATTTCTGGTTAGAACAAATCACGAACTAGGGCGACCATTTCAAGAATCCGAGCTATCCTAATTCAACAACACTACAACACTCATACCATGAATGATATGAAATGTACGCCGGCAGCTTCAGAGACGCGTGATCAACACATTGAACACTGGCATTTCACGCATCTATACCAAATTAACCTTGTGAGCCGTGCTGACACACACACTCTCTCTCTCTCTCTCTCTCTCTCTCTCTCACACACACACACACACACACACACACACACACACACACACACACACACACACACACACACACACGGAAGTGCGGGAGACTGAATATATAGCATACTTTGCATTTGTGTTATTCAGGTAAGCGAATTTGCCTACAAGATCTGCCGTTTGCTACAAAGAATAGATGAAAGCATTTCTCCAGCACGATGGCCTTCCGACGTGCAACCTTGCTGTTCTGCATCACGACAATCGTACTAGGAGTGAACTTTGACCTGAACTCGGACGGAAACCGGTACCAGACAGAAATGACACGACTGATTCTGTCTGAGAAGTCACCACCGGAACCACTACTGCATTCTGTCCCAATTTCCTCACTACTAGAAGAGGCCTTATCAGAGAGAAATAGACCCATGTACCGTAGCCACGTTCTGCCCAAGTTAGCATGGCATAGAAGGACCGTAGTCACGGAGCTGTTCCTCGGGTTTGAAGGTGCAGAACGGGAGCGCCCGTTCACCAGTGGTGGACGTCTAATGCTGTTTTCCTCAAGCTCCACGAGCACACTATCGACTGTCTATCCAAGCATGATGGCATTACACGATGGTACGGTGAGAAAAAGCCAGTTTAGGGGATGCTCCAGATCGACACACCAAACAAAGAAAACGAATACCTTGGAAGATGTGAGGCCATGTCTTTACAAAGAGCAAGAAGAAGTGTTTGCAGAGATGCACAACTCGTCAAATCGCCACGAAATAGAAATGTCCTGCTTGTCAACATGTTCACTCAATCTGGAAATGAGCACTCCTGGTCAGAGATACAGCACAGTCAACGCCACTGACACAATCTGCACCCTTGAGCCTCATCACAACACCGTGGAAAATTCGATCATTTTACCGTCAGGGCAATGCAAAGACAGACTCAGAAACACCTCTATTCCGGATTTAGATTCCAAAGATTCAGACACTGACAGCCACTATTTCTGCAAGACAACGAACAGAAGCCTCTCTAAGATTTGTCGTCTCGTTCGCGGCTGTTTCACAGAGAGCAGTACTAGCAAACTGAAGAAAGACTTTTCCATCGCTTCTTTGGTATTCACTTTTGCCATTTCAAAAAGCAAAGTCAGACACAGGCTCAAACAGACCCTGACAGCAATGTTCAACGGCACAAGCGTCCGTCAGCTCATTCAAACTGCCATGAAAGGTCAGAATCACATCAACGAGAAATGGAAAAGCAACTTCGAAGACAATACCCCACTATGGAAAGCGCTCAGCACCTTCACCCCTCCTCCACCAGTATATCGGGTGGTGGCACCGGCGACTAGCTTTCTCCCAGAGATGGGATCATCAGGGAAAGACAACATGGCTCACCTTGGTTGCCGACTAGCCTCCCTTGCCGCTCTCCCTCCTTCTTGCAACGTGTCTAGGACCCGCCTTGCCCAAGCCGGATTTTACTACGACAGCAGCAAAGCCA
Organism: Batillaria attramentaria; assembly: GCA_018292915.2. Classification (NCBI taxonomy): domain Eukaryota; kingdom Metazoa; phylum Mollusca; class Gastropoda; family Batillariidae; genus Batillaria; species Batillaria attramentaria. The sequence continues at coordinate 512,613 of JACVVK020000097.1, forward strand.
CCAGGGATGGCAACAACGCTCATGGGGTCGTCTGCTTCAGCTGCGGCATTGCTGTTGCCCGATGGGAAGCTGGAGATAACCCCATGGTCGTTCACAGACGTCTGAAGCCAGACTGCGCTCATATTCTAAGCCAAGGACCTGATGTGTTTCCATCCGACCCAGCGCCGTCTGTTCATGGAAGCGGACCTTCGTCCATCTCGTCCTTGTCCACGTTCAGCACGGACTCCAGTCTGTCCAGCTTATCGTCCATGTCGTCATGGTCGTCCACCAGTAGTATCTCCAGCGATTCCTCTCAGGCGTCGTCCATTCTGGGCAGAGCTGGCTCACAAGAAGGTGCTCAATCGAGCGGTTACAGGTTAGAAAACAATCTATTTACGATTACAAGCACTTTCTGACAGAAGTGTAAACTGATGTCTTTCCAGTTGAAATGAAACGAAAAGAAAAAATAGTCAACATAACACACGTCTGTTTATAACACCAATTCGTTAAGGGGCACAAAATAAGATGAATAATTAGTAGCAATCAGACATTAAAAAACACGACTAGTAAACCCCATGGGTCTGATGCGTGGGCATGGACAATTATTGTCTGAGACTATCACGAAGTCAGAGACTTCAAAGTCTGCGACTTTGGGAAGTCAGAAAATCCGATGCATGGACAGAGACTTCACCTTAGACTACGAAGTCAGAGACAAGCTGGCTTTTGTCTCAGCCTACGGGGTCAAACTATTTTTAGACCGGGGAAAACCACCCAGAACTAACTCCACAAACCGGAATGGTGTGAAGAACAGTTTGACGTCACTTGCAAAAATCGTAAAAATGGCAGACGGTCTCGTCATAGCTAGACAATGACGTCACTTTTAGAAAATATTCATTTCCTGCTGAATGATGAGCCACTAGACGTGTGAACGTTCTACCAAAGACCGTAGATAATAATATTATCTACGGCCTTTGGTTCTACTAACCGTACTTTGGTCGACACCGATGAGCTCTCCCACTGTGTTTTGGAAAGTACCAGTGGCATAATACCGAAGTGTCAACAACACTTGCAACACAGGTGTGAGGGCTCCTGTCCGTCTTGCAGGGTACTCCAGCTCATGTTCTATCTCTGCTGTTAACTCCAAGATAGAGCGTCGGCTGAAGCGAAATTTCTCATACACTTTGCTATCATCATACACTTCTAGAGGGTGCGTTCTGTCATGAAAAATCCTCAATCTTCGGCGTTGTCTTCGTTGATAGAACGCGAAAGCAATGGCTGCCGCCATATTTGTTTTGACGAAAGTCTGAGACAATCCTCCGTTCACCTGCTCTATCGTGGGTGTAAATTTTGGCTCGTTTAGTCCACGGTTTAGTCTGTTTCTTCGCATTGTCCGGGTCCATGCATAGCTAACAACGCCGTTTAGTCCCAGACAACTCATATAGTCCCTGACTTTCCGTATTGTCTCGCTCCATACATCACATCCATGTCATATGTCAAAAACCTACCAAAACGTAGGTTATTTCAAAGTTCGAATACCTCTGACCTTTCTTTGCTTGAGTGCATCTTGTAGATTATTCGCATAATTTCTATAGAGTCCTATCATTGTATTTTACGGCTTCATTTTCTGAACGGTTTTTGCCGTTACAAACAGTACTAATCGATAGGAATAAAACTCAGGAACTTAAAACAAAATTACCATGTAAATGTTTGAAAATTGTACTGACCGTGATTCCGTCTTCCAAAACCCACCGACGTCGACTGAACGGCACAGCTGAAAGTGATAAATGTAAACAAAGACAGCAAGGGAAAGATATCTCCACTACTCACCATGTTACCACTTACCATCATGCTGCACATGTAGCGTGAAAGTAACCACGTGTAGTGGAATCCATTTCACCCGGTACCTGTTTCGCTCACAGCGACCTGGCGACAGATTGCGCTGCGATCGCGCCGTCTCCGCTCGCGCCAGACCACGTGACCGCTCCCAGCCAATACGCGCCATCGAGACAGGCCCACAGCAGCTTTCCTTCCAGAATCACACGCAACTTGAACTCACCGGATGACACCGACGACAGGCCCCAACTGTCTATGGACAGTGCGGTTTACCCGCAGTTTTCCACCATCAGTGAGCGACTCGCAACGTACCAGGGCTGGCCTCTTGGGCGCTACTTTAAACCTGACGACCTTGTGTATGATGGCTTCTACTATGCAGGTTGGTTAAATTGCGATATCATAGGCTGTACAAGAGGTCTCCTGTCACTTCTTTGGCCATTTCCTTTCTTTCTTTCGTGTTTTTTTATGTCGTTTTTTAAAAAAAAAATGTTCTGGATTTTGGTGTTGTTGTTGTTGTTTTGTTTGTTTTTTCGTAGTTTTTTTTTTCCTTTTTTAGTTTTGGGAGGATTTTTTTTGTTTGTTTTGTTGGTTTATTGTTGTTGTTGTTGTTTTGTGGTTTTTTGTTGTTGTTGTTGTTTGGTGTGTGTATGGGGGGGGGGGGGGGGGGGACATAGGCGATGTCAGTTGCGAAGTGGAGACGCTGAGCACGCTGCCATGATGATCATGATAATCATTTTCAACAACAAGCATCAACCACAATGTTTGTTTGTTTGTTTGTTTGTTTGTTGATTTTATCAGTGGGGGGAGGGGGGAGGCTGTCAGGAGAACAGGGGAAAGAATGCCCCTAAACTGACTTTTTTCCCTATAGATCACCAAATGTACTTGTTTCATTGAGAAAGTGATCTTCCGTTTCCCCGAGAGGTGTCAGTCTATTGTGAAATGTTCTTCATTTTCTTGTGGGTATATCAGGGTACGCAGACTGTCTGCGTTGTTTCTACTGCGGCGTGGGCCTCAAGTCTTGGGACAGAAATGACAGTGTTATGGACGAACACATCCGTTGGCGACCAACCTGTGGTTACATCCTGGCCGTGAAGGGGAGGCGATTTGTCAACCAGACTCTCCAGCGCCTCCGGGTAAACACACACACACACACACACACACACACACACACACACACACACACACACACACACACACACTACCTTACTCACTACTGTACTCAGTGCAATATGTTGAGGGGAACCTCGACGCCATCTTACGAAATGACTAGACCAATTCAAGTTATGAAAGAACGTAGACGCTATGGAAAATTCCGAAGAGTACTTCCCTTACTGCAATAAATGCAGTAGAGGGGGAACTTCAACAACAGATCACGAAATGACTAGACCAGCTCAGCATATGGATTTAGGCAGACGGTCGGACTTTTGTTGAAACCTCTGCTGTGAATTTCTTTTTGTTTTAAGACCGAGTGACAATGTTAACAGGTAAATTACGTTTCGGAAAGACACTTTAATCTTCGGTTATTTCTGAGACATTTTCACCGCTGTTCTTCCCTTTATCTGCCTCGGGCAATTGTACCAGAGTCCTTCACTGAACTCACAAGAAACCAGTTTTGGTATTTCTGAGGTTTTTACCGCTATTCTTTGCTTTATCTACTACAGGCAAACATTCCAGATGTTGACGGCGAACTGACAACAACCCAGAGTAATCGGGATTTTGTGGACAGGGCCAGGAATGGTCCACTAGTCCCGAGTTCCTCTCTGTCAGGCAACGGATCTGGACAGGAAAGCCACTCTACACAGGGAAACACCTCGAGTAACGAAGCTGTAGAAGCTGCCAGAGTGATGGGGTTCTCTGAAGACGTCATCGCACGTGCCCTCCGTGACCTGCAACAACCAGGTGACGTAAACTTGTTTTATTCAAACGGATTTTAAAGAACTTTATAAAACAATTATTATATTTAAAACCAAGGCAGATATTGGTTTTTATCACAGACATAATTATAAACTTCACAAACACACACAAAGACACCATCTCTCATGCAAAAATGAAATGTTTGATATTGTTATGTAACACAGTTTTACACACTGTTATTATCATATTCAGTAAACATCACTTTTGCCGTGAGATGGTACTAATCATTTTGTTTTGTGTTTTGTCGTTTTCTATTGGAGTATTTTTGTTACCTATTTTGAACATTCTCTGCATGAACATTATTAATAGCTCTCATTGTCGGAAGTTTTCTCCTGTCTTGACACATTTGAAAAGAAGCTTCAATAACCTCAACATCTCACAAATTCGTCACTTTTAACATATTCATTTATTCGATTTCAGACGCGTCCACAATTGACAAGCAAACCTTTATCGAATACGTCATGAGCCTGACCACTGTTGTTGATGGAAATGAAACCAGCACAAGTGCAGCTGGGGCGAATGAAACATCGGACCTGAACACAGATGGTAAGTTTGGAACAAACAGGTTCGCAATATCAGTCTGTTACATGTTGAACCAATCATCAGGATGCATTTTCAATTTCTGATTACCTTGTGAAGCTGCGGTTGATATTTTTGTTGTTGAATGGGGAGGCAGGGTTGCCGAGCCTGTAGAGAGTGTGATTTTCAATGCTTGGATTGGAGTTCAAATCCCGGGTTGAACGGTGGAATAGGACGCCCCCTCCCCCCCCCCCTTCCCCAAACAGCCAATCAACAATTGATACTTGTTTTTACGCAGTGTGTTTTTCTCTTTTGTGTGTTCTGCAGGACCCAGTGCAGTAGCAGCGGCAGAACCACTGAGCGGTCGTGCCCAGGAAGTGGTGAGAGAGAACGAGCGGCTCCGATCCATGAAGACATGCAAAATCTGTAACACAGGCACTGTCGGCGTCATCTTCCTTCCGTGCGGCCACTTGGTGGCGTGCACGGACTGCGCCGGGCGTACACGTAACTGTACACGCTGCGGGCAGTATATTCGCGCCACAGCGAATGTATATCTAAGCTGAACGGACGACCAGAAAATAAAGAGGGAATAACATTGATTTTCTTCAATAGCACTTTCTGAATAAAGTAGTGAGTGCAGGTCCTGGGTGGTAGCAAACTCGAGGTGGCGGCTGTTCTTGAAGGTCTGATACTGCTTGGAAAGCAGGGCCTTTAGGTTGCATACCCAACATTTCAGCTTGAACTCGCAAATACACCCCACACACACACCCCCAGTTTGCTTGGTTTTCTTCTTCACTCCATATTCCACAAAGACCTCATCTGGCACAGTGTGTATTATTATTATTATTATTTAGTATCAGAAGCATTTCTGACACAAGGATATACTGTCCCTTACTTACTTTCATTAGATTATTAAAACTATGAATACGCAAATGTGGCGGCATGGCATGTGTAGTCTGTCGGAGATTACAGCAGACAAAATAATCATTTATATAATGGCTTTGTCCTTCAGGCGTTTAAGTGAGGACTTTGAATCTTCTGATTGAAAAACCGGAAATACCGTTTCAAAGTTCGTTGCCTGCTACGGACCAAACGAATGCCTATAGAACAGGAAACCTTTAATGCTGTGAAACATCCTGACAATCATTCCTCTACATAAACCAGCAAAATCTCGTCTTGATTACGTATATCATATCTGCAGTATGTCTAACCCTGCAGTTGCGCTGGGGTCTTTATATCATTCATTTTGGAATTTTGCATTACATGCTACAGCTTCCCACCATGCAAGATTTTATTTGCTCACTATGCTAATATGTCCTCATAGTAAGCCAGCCAGACAGAGACTTCCCATATTACCAATCTAATAACATTATTTGTTAAATCACACGATATCTGATTTCATTATACAACGCTTAGTGTGCTTGTCCTCATGATGTAGGAGATATGATTTTGGAAGTCATTGAGGCAGGCGTGCTTCGAGAGGGGCGGTCTCTGTCTCTTCAGTAGCAGTTGGTAAAAGATACATGTAACAGGGAGGCTGGAACGAGAGAACCTGCCTTTATGGTACAGAGAGCATTCGTTGGTTGGAGAGATCCCGCCAATGGGGGGTGGGTTAGTGGGTGTGTGTGTGGGGGGGGGGGGATGAGACGTTCATTAGTGACACAGAACCTCTGTATGGACACAATTATGTCTTTGAGCTTGGACAGTTTTATAAGAAACATGAGCGACCACTTTCCTCCTGTAGTCCGATTGTACAATAATGTAATTTTGGTTTTGACGTAACTTGTATTTTCTAATTCATAGTCTCGCTTTCATCCAAGGAAATGTATGTGCTCCAGTACATAGCGTTATAGGCCTTATAAAGCTGCTGAATATTTAGCTATCAAAGTCAATCAAAATTATTACTATGGCAGAATGAATTTGACTTTTGTCAAGGAACGAAACATTACTTCGCGTTACATTTTACGATTTTCCCCTGAGACTCTTTTCAAACAGAGTTGTATGCAAATATAACATTTTACTGGTTTCCTGTTGTAATATTGTCTCCTTTATTCGGCATATGATGTGATATTCAGAATGGACCAAATCTATCAGCCATTGCTCAAACGCCCTATTCTGTACTTTTTCCCCCCTCATGGTCGTCCGAGAAAACGTTGTTACTTCAGTGCATATATCTGATCTAAGCTTACACGGCACCAAGCCCTGAGTCACTTTACAAACCGGGTTGCCATCTAACTGTACAAGTAACCATTCGAATATTTGCCAAATTAGCTTAGCGTTGTTGTTGTTTTTTTGTGGGGTTTTTTTTCATGAACCCTTTACAGTTTGCAAACCCGTGCCCACTACACTGTGTTTAAAGAACCAAGGATAGCCAGTGTGCCTAGTATGTATGACGAGGCGTATTTGTCTGCTTGGTTAAACAGTCTTATACATATTATTGAAAATGTTGTGCATTTTGACAAATTAGGCACTTTTTTTGCCATCAGAGTAATTGCTCTGCACCCTCCTTCTTCCCTTATATTCATTGTTTATAAAAATACCACATATTACGTATTGACACGCTGTGTGCCTCCGTGCTGTTTATGGTATTGTATTGTATTGTAAGCCACATTCTACATAAGAAGTTTACTATGAATAAAACAGAGTAAGCACTGGTACTTCTCCTAAACTTTTCGTGTGTGGGTTTTGTTTTTTTTTTTTTTTTGGGGGGGGGGGGGTTGGGTGGGTGTTTGGGGGTTTAACGTCCTTTTCCACCGCATACCGGTAATAGCAAAGACGGGGCAACGATGAAAAAGGTTTTTTTGTGACAACAGTCACGCAAATACAAAATTTACGTAACAGTATGTCCAGCTTCACGTCACTAGCACTGTTTCAGAAGCAGCAGCAAGAACAACAACAACAACAACAACAACAACACACACACACACACACACACACACACACACACACACACACACACACACACACACACACACACACACTTGGAGAGAGAAGATCGAGAGAAATCAGGACACTGAGTCTCAGTGCTTCTGTTTGATGGCACAGAAAGGAAACGACTATCACAACCAGATCGACTGCGTGGACTGAGCCCGAAAAGACATACAGCAGGCACCGTGTTTCGTGCAGACGAAAAAATTCATAATAATGATAATGATAATAATACGAACGATTTTAGAACGCCTATTCTGAAGAGCTCTAGCTAGGCGCTTAACACACACACACACACACACACACACACACACACACACACACACACACACACACACACACACACACACACACACACACAAATACGAAACAACGACAATACGTGATTTTGAGCAGAATAAAGTCTCCATGACTCGACTGATGAACAGTTAACAAGGATCTGACATTCGAGAAATCAGTTCAGCAACATGTTTACATTTGCAAAATGCAAGAACGTATCTGAATTGATCAGTTTGTATATCGTGTCTATTTCAAAACATACTTTTAAAAATGTTACGCGGTTTAGAGAGGTTTCGTAGAACCTTCTATTTAGCTTCACGGTCTTGTCTAGAATGTCAGTTCACCCTCCACAATCGGGCAATTCAAATACTGCGGTTTTAGATCAATGTACGTAGTTTTGCACAAAAGTCATTATGCAGTCTCACCGAAATTTACTGTAGTCTCACCTACTCCAGTGTTACTAGTCTCACCTACTCCAGTGTTACTAGTCTCACCTACTCCAGTGTTACTAGTCGCACCTACTCCAGTGTTACTAGTCGCACCTACTCCAGTGTTACTAGTCGCACCTACTCCAGTGTTACTAGTCGCACCTACTCCGATTGTACTATAGTCACTGACACATCCCCCCCCCCCCCCCCCCGATTTCACTATAGTCACAACTACTCCGATTTTAATATACATGTAGCCGCACCTGCTCCAACTTTACTTGTCGCACCTGCTGCGATTTTTCTGTAGACGCACCTCCTCTGATATGTCTGTAGTTGCAACTGCTCCAGTTTTACTCTCGCTCCGATGTTACTGGTCGTACCAGCTCCGACCCGGGTTTTTCTTAGTGTCAAACTGCCACCAAGAATTATAATTATTGGTTGAGAAGTTACGAATTAACATCAACTCGTATATGAAAACGTTACTTGAATTTAGAATCCCGTTCAAGTTCAGCACACAACTTTTGCACAGACTGAAAAGACTCTACGCCCCCCCCCTCCCCCCTCCGTCTCGCACGCACGCACGCACACACACACACACACACACACACACACACACACACACACACACACACACACACACACACACACACACACACCCCTAACTAACTGGCTGTACCAGTCCTGCATTGAGGAGAGGATTTGAGGGGGGGGGGGGGCGGGACGTTGAGCTCTTGACCTGTGAAATGCAACGAGGAAGAGAATGTCGACAGCCCAGTGTTCGAGTCACATTTCGGAAAACACTCTGTATAGGCGGCAGCTAGTCACATGGCGAAAGACGCAGAAGTGTAGCTTTCAGTGACGCTTTCTAATAGAAATAGCAGACGGTGGCTTGCATGGTGATGAATAGAATCTATTCATCGTCATGCCACGGCCCGCTTTCATCACATGACAAACCAAAAACCGGTCTCTGTTTACACTAGCGTGAAGTTTCCTGTTACACTGTCGAGCGAATGATCGTCAAAAAGAAGGGCACTGACAAAAAGAAGAAGCGCAAAGAGCATTACAGCAGATCGGGAAACTCCGATAACAGGGACGTACAAAGACGCCACCCACGGGACCCGGTGTCCCCAAAACAAAACTAGGCACTACCTGACTGGCCAACCACACAAATCGTTAGAACGGTTCAGCCAATCACGACTAAGACAGCGCATGTGACGAGGAACTTTACCCAAGTATGCTAACCCCACGCTGACTTCATGTGAAACTAACTGTAAAGACACTAGCAGGGTTTAGCGCGGACAGCACAGTCGCTACGAGGAAATATGCGTGGCGTGCTTGTGCGACAGTCATGCGTTTTATTTACCGGGCTATAAATAACCCCTGATGACAGTAAACACAGGACTACTACATGGAGGGTAACCGGCTGTCGTGCGGGCGACGGCAAAGTAGGTGAAGGCCACGTTTGTTTACATTCACAGTTTCGCCTGTTGACGAAACGTGAACTCGTTATTCGATGTTCGTGAAAAAAAGGGAACAATTTCATTTCATTGCACACGCTATTTGTTTCGCAACTTTCTTTTCTTGGAGACAATAATGTCAATCTGATGATATCTTATCAGTATCTGATCAGTAAGATCGCCGGACTGAGATGAATAACACACACACACACACACACACACACACACACACACACACACACACACACACACACACACACACACACACACACACACACACAGAGTTTCACACACAGGCTAAGGTATTAATAACAAGTGCCAATTTAGAAGGCGTACGAAAGCCTTTTATCAACGACAAACAATAAAGAAACCCAACACTGAAAAGCAGCACTTTCAAATCAGAACGGAAAACGCAATATAACATAATTATGACTGATGAACAATTGAACAATGAATTGTCTGAACGTGATGCCTTTCTCAGTCGAAATAATTGTGATAATTGTTCGATACCCATCTCTCTCTCTCTCTCTCTCTCTCTCTCTCTCTTTCTGTTTATTTTTGAAAAATATTGTGGCTTGTTGTTTAAAAAGACGGGTAAGTTTGTAAGAAAGACCAACAGTCTTCATCCTCGCTCAAAATTCAGATTGGTTTGGTTGAGTGCATGAACATGTGATGAACACAGGATCCCGCACAAACGCAATCACCAGTATGCAAGGACAGTTAGGGAGTGTATGAAAACTGCTTCGGTAGTTTACGAAATGACGTAATTTGTGCTCGGCTACAAAAACAAAATAAAACATGTTAAAAAAACAAAAACAAAAACGAAACAACAACAACAAAAAGTCATTGGTGTAGAGTTAAAAGAGAAAGCAACTTATGTGTGACAGATTATGTGGTATGATTTGAAGAAATTGAAACTCATACTGCCGGTCAGCGGCAGCCTCCGTTTTGAAAACTTGAATAATGCAGGTAAATTTCTAACAGAATATTACGCAGTAGGCCTACGCCAGAAATCTTCTAGTACACACAGCCTAGCAGAAAGAAAACATCACTTTGGATGGATGAACATTCACATTGTACAGGCAATAACTGTGAAGAAACGTGTTGATCATTGAAGCGGCTACTGACCCTTGTCAGTTTACACACTGAAACGAGAGATCAAAAACAAACCCAAAATACAAATAATTCAGACATACCTCTCGTTGTGCCACTTACGGAAATTGTCACTGTAGCAGCTTCTCACGTGATAGTTGATTGTTTCAGTGTGTGGAGAGAGTTTAAGTGCTTAATTCCTTGTCTGACAGATACATGCGCAGTTATATCGCAGCCAAACCCACTTAAAGCAGTGGCGGTCTGACTGCTGTACAGCGGTGAAAAGTACCTCTTGCGTCACAGTTGCCTGGGAACGTGTGCACCAGTTCTGCAGTACTAGAATGGGTTCGTGTGCCCTCGATAAGCCGTGCATCAACGCCACACACACACACACACACACACGCACGAACGCACGAACGCACGCACACACACACACACACACACACACACACACACACACACACACACACACACACACGATTATTACCAACGGACCAACGGAAGACATTACTGCTAGCGGGGTCAGTGCAGCAATGAAAAACTGAAACCCCTGTTGTCTTTTAATCACCAAAAAGGCCTCAAAGTTGCAACAACAACACAAATACTACTACTACTACTAATAATAATACATGGCTTTTATAGAGCGCTGTTCTCCCGCTTCAAGGACTCGCTGCGCTTAAAGAGCACACACACACACACACACACACACACACACACACACACACACACACACACACACACACACACACACTATTTACATCCCCTCCGCTTACATACAATTTGGCAGTGCAACGAACTCATGATGCACACAGACACTGAGGCTTAACAGAGGTTTAGCTGTCAAAGGCTTGGCGGAAGAGATAGGTCTTCAGATGCGATTTAAACAGAGACAGTGAGGTCTGAAGGCGGAGTTCGATTGGCAAGGAGTTCCAGACAGTCGGGGCTAAAAAGCTGAAAGAGCGCTCTCCTGAGTTGATAAAGTAATCAAAAATTCACAAACACACGCTGACCTGTCCTGTTTCACTAAACCACCACATACTACACATGACAAGCATTGTTGTTGTTGTTTTTTTTTTATTTCACGTGCACAAACCTATGGTAATCTGAATAAAAATCGAATGTGTTGCATGTACGCAGCCTTCGCTTACTACGCTTACTAAGCCGTACTCCGACATGATGGCAATGAGCCAAACAACTGTACAACTGCACACCGGCCTACGTCACGGGAAAATAGAGGCCACGTTCTTCGTGTGGGGAAGGCAATGCTGACATCATCCGGCAAACATTCATGTCATGGGCGTTCAAGTTTACTACCGACCATTCGTAGTAAACATTCTCGTGCGTGAAATGAACGATCTACTTTGCTGGAATTTGCTGACATGTCCACACTGATTTGGGCGGCACTGAGAAGTACATTTCGTTACAGCACCGAGTCCTGATGCTGACCTTACTCAGTGGGGGTGGGGATAGGTTTAACAGGTCTTTGCTTCTGCTCTAACTTAGTTAGAATTAGTGTTCGGCCTATGAAGACAAAAAGTGTCTCTGTGTAAGTGAAACCGAAATGGACCAATCACCTATTCATTGAAAACATCTAAATTTGTAGCTTCTGTCACACACACACACACACACACACACACTCTCTCTCTCTCTCTCTCTCTCTCTCTCTCTCTCTCACACACACACACACACACACACACACACACACACAGAGGCCACACCGGCACACACGCGCACGCACATGCAAGCACAGAGGGAGGGCGGGGGGGGGGGAGGGGGGCACTCACTTACAAACACCGGTATTGCTCTTGTAACAGTAAATGTTAACTTAAAGGCCCGTCATCAAATCAAGGTATTCATGGAAATCCATGAGGCAGTGAGACAGTGAGTCATTACATTATGTCGAGCAGAGAAGCAGACCAAATCCTGGCTATAACAAGATCAGCGATGCAGTCATAAGGCAAAGGTATGTCTCAGTGTAACGATGTGTTGGCAGCAGTGGCGTGACCGGACGTCATTACGGCAAACACACCGGGAATTCCCGACATTAGCGAGTGCCTGCTATCGGCACACACTGCGTTATCTGACCCGTGCATAGCCACTTGTGAATGAGATCTCGCTGCGTAAAAAGCCGCCGGCTGTTGCACGCACACAAAGAGGTGAGTGAAGTATTCTGCTTGACTTTAGTTTCCTTTAGCAACCAGGAAACCGTACATCGCAAGCGATAAGCTGGCCGACGTGGTTCTAGTGCGTTTCTTAAAAACAAATATGTAACATTATTTCATCTTGCATGATCACATAATTATTGTTTCAGATTTGTCGAATCAAATACACTAAGGGGCGGTGCCCATTTCAAGTTTCTTTTCCTGTTGTTGTGCGGTCTGCCATACGTGTAAATTATCGCGTCTGAATCAATCAATCGACTATCACGCCGCTACCAGGCGGTAGCAATGATATAAAACGACTGGTCGCGCGTCACAGTTACTCGTGGTGCCTTTGGCATTGTTCTTATCCCGGCCTCATAGCCGGCAGCCGTTACATTGTAAGGGCAAGTGGTTAACCACAGAGGGTTAACCACGTTACCGTGTTGAAAGTGCGGGGCAGCAACATACTTGTTATTCATCATGCTCTACTGACCTACAAAAACTCGGAAGGCAATCCTGAAGTCACGCCCTGCAAATTTCACTTCCTCGTTGAAGTGACTTGGCATTGCTCAAGCAAGTTCAGACGCCGTGTCGCTACACAAACTGCCGCGTGCACTAAAACATGGGCGTGGCGCTAAATATAGGTGAAGGACTGGACTTTAGAACTTGACCGATAATGCCAAGTAAACTCACCTTAAAATTACAGCTGCTTTGTCGGCCGGCGTAACGGATCTTGCGTGAGCGCTTCAGTCGGTTTGCATGTCAGGCAGATAAAAAGTGTGTCACGGCACGCACGCTGTAGTCGGTCAGTGAGTCATTACTTACTGCTGTGACCAAATGAAAAATGATGTCACATCCACAGGTCATATAAAAGCTAAGTAGACCAAACTAAACGACAGATCAGCATTTGAGTCTCGACTGGCAACTTCGTTCTATCGATGCCTTCAGTTTAAGTATACTCAACTGTTGGAGTGAAGTGGATACATACAGACTCCGATACTTGCCTTGGGACTGCTTTGACGTCGTCTCTCAACCGTTATCAGTCGGCAATAGTTTCACATTTTCAGTACTGTCTTCACGCATGTTTTCGCGGATACGTCTGGATCGAAACACCGGTAGGTTGCAGGGAAATGTCTTGTAGTAATGATAATAATAATAATATATTACACTTGTAGAGCGTGGAGTTCTGCTTAGGAAAGCACTCAAAGCGCTTTTGCTCACGCATACACACAACATTCACACGCACACATTTATACGCATCAATACGGGCGGCAGAGTTTAAAGATTGAAGGTTAGTTTGAAACGATGTGTTTTGAGTTCTGCTTTAAACTGAAGGGGGGAAGGGAAGTTTCTCAGAGAAGATGGCAAGGAGTTTCAAACACGGGGGAGGGGGGGGGGGCACTATAACTGAAAGAACGTTGGCCAAATGTTTTGAGGTTGACCTGGGGGACCTTAAGTAGCTTTTCTGAGGATGAGCGGAGAGTGCGGCATGTTTCGTACGTGGTGAGCTTATCAGAAAGGTACTGGGGAAGTGATTGGTCAAAATGACGGAAGGCCAATGTAGCAATCTTGTACTGAATACGGTACCGAACCGGCAGCCAGTGTATGTGTATTCGTGACTTATTTATCGACGAATTATCCTTTCTCTTAGTGCTGCTTAGTACTGACTGGGTTGTGATTCAAGTTCAAGTTGTTTGTTCATTTGTTTCTGGGTGTGTTTGACTGGCTGGCTTTTCTTTCCTTTTCTTTACTTTTTCTTTCTTTGTCTTTATCCAAGTTCTTCTTTTTCGTGATGGATGCTGAGGCTGCTGATTTCAGTGGGAGTTAAACTTTTTTTTCCACTATGTACAGGACTTCATATCCGAGGAATCTATAACAGGTCATGTCCTGGATGACACACTGAAAGGTATATGTGTCGCGACTGACTGAATGAAACAACCGATACTGTGACATTATTCTGTAACTGAGCCCACTATGGCGTAAGAATGATAGGACATCTGACTGCTTTAATTCAATGGCCAGGAAATGATCGGACATTTCTATAAGGAGGCCTGCATGTGCATATCGCATGAACAACTGCAATCCGACGTACAACATAATAGTAGTCCTGGACTAATCTCAACACGGCGAGACCGCGCCGGGCTGACTGGCAGTACCGGCCGACAGTCTTTAGTCTACCCATTGGGTTTTATCGGCGTAGTCTAAGTGGTGATAGCCGCTGAACTCAGCCTCGGCCACTCTCAACACCAGCAGAGAACATGGAATCTTTTCATGATCTCTGCCGGATCCCAGTTAGCATTCCCGACATTGTTCTCTTTCGCAATGCTCCAGTCAGTGCACATGCACGTCAGTGCCGAGTAACCGCATCTAAAAGCGCGGGAAATTTCCCGTCGCGGCAGGTCACGTGAACAGATTGTTGGCAAACATTGCGAGTTCTGAATGGCCCCGTTTGAGGTCATGCCTGCGCGCCGCACGAGACGTCAGACGCCGCGGTTGCAGTGTATTACTCGACCATGGCGTTGATTGCCTATTTGTCGCTTCTTCAGTGGTACTTGCCATTTCTGTGCGATGCTTGAGGAAATTTCCAAGCTGCATTATTCATAAGCTGAGCTGACCTTCAGGCCAATCGCTGAACTGTCGCTGTGATGATGCAAGCAACCACGTGCGTGTAAAAAGCATCGACGTACAGTTGTCGAGTTCAACCCTCAGTCAGTCTTACTCCTGTCGCAAACGTTGAACTGACCAACAGAGACAGACGTCTTACTCTGAGGTTAGTGTCCAATGCGATTTAAAGACTGAATAATACACTAGTGGGCATGTAGCAATATTCTAAATATAACAAGAGTTTGAACTAACAGTGATTTATGTTTTCGTGCGAATCTGCTTTTCAGTATTTAGTAGCAGTTTATTAAGCTGCGTCAGTTTTAAATGTAAGTAGAACTGATACACATAGGTGTCATTTTATAACTGATTTTGGTTTTATCCGGGAAATTGAACACACACACACACACACACACACACACACACACACACACACACACACACACACACACACACCAAACTTTGATCAGTCTACCTTGCAAAATATTGTTTCAATAATTATTGTGACGCTCTCTCTCTCTCTCTCTCTCTCTCTCTCTCTCTCTCTGTATTCTGTGCATTGAATGCATATGTACAGTGTTTATATCATGTCATTGTTCGCTACTATCAGTGCAAGACAGTGCATATGAAAGGTTTCTGCTACAGTCAGTGTTGCGATTACTGTTGCTGCGACTGTTGCAGCGGATAGTTTTTGTGTGTTGGCTAGCTAGGCCGGAGAGCTGGTATGATAAACCTCACAGCCTATGAAACCATGACGGGTTCCAGCTATTCAACCATTCTCTCTTCGACTAAGATATATAATTACAGGCCTTAGTTCAACCTGAGTTTCATACTGAAAGGATAATATACCTAGGCAGATTAATCGGCCTGGTCGCTGTGTGAATTAAGATCTGTGGTCTCAATGAACAATGCAAAACTTTCTGCGACCATATACTGAAACATAGCGGCTACCCGGCACTGTTTCGTTTAATATAATAAGTGTAAAACTGATATATGGGGCAGTCGGTGGTCTAGTGGTTAAGAGACTTGTCACCAATGCGAGAGGTCAAGGGTTCAAGCCCCACTCGGGGCATTCCTTCTCGTATGTGGCACCGTTCATTCGGGCCGATCGTCGGGGGTTCTTTCCGGGTACTCTGGCTTCCTCCCCCTCTGCTTTGGAAATGTTCAGCCCACCAAATTTGAAAAAAATAAATGCAATTCTAAATTCCAAAACTGAAATAGCTGAGCTGACCCTTCGCACCACGTGATTGTAATAATTATGTTTATGTCCAGTGTGTGGGAGAATTCGTGTGATTCACGTGAGCGTGCGTGTTGGGTTCAGTTCGCGGCGCTTTGAGCCGATTCGTGAAATTGGGTAAAGCGCCTATACAATACTCATTATTATTATGTTGGCGGTCGGTGTACCTCTCAGTTCGTAGAAAAAGAAAGGAAATGGGGAGGATAAGATTTCGGCCACGCAATTCATGCATTAAGTGTACGTCAAGTGTTTGTAACTGAGCTGTTGACCTGGCGTCGGGTCACGCACGTGCCTGATTGTATTACTAGACCGTCCGCTGTATGACCTTCACACTTCCTGCGCGAAGGCTGTCACTGATGTTGCAGCTTTTTTCCAGTGCATTTAAAACGGCGCTCACTGGCTGCGAGTCAAGTCATGATTACTGGGTGAGGTATAGGGGCCGTAACGGTCTGTGGTAGGGGGTTAGGGGCGGGCAGGACTGAGCAGGAGTGAGCCGGAGTGGGAATAAAACTCCATGTAGGGATATTATAATTAGCGAATGATCCTGGCGAAGGTCCAAGCCAGACACCATCCCTGGCTGTTTGCAGTGTTTTCGATGGAAAATTCTATGCATAATTATTCAGCAGTGCACTGCTTTGTTATGTGCAGCCAATGGTCGAGCCGGCCGCGGCAAGACCGCTAGGCTGTGCGGTGATGATGAAATCATCCCCACGTGCTGGTGTTTATGTTTTGGAACTTGGATAACTGTACCGTGCCCGACTCATTCTTCTTTCAATAGGTTTACTGTTATCGAGTAGCCTAGACGGCGCACAGTAGTGCATGATCATTGCAACACCACCTCGACTGCTGCAGCTAGACTAGCTATATAGCGCCTCACTGCGTGGTCACCGTTTACAGCAGCAAACATTGCAGATAGTCGGACCCTGCGTCAGTACTAGTACTGGAACAGTTAAGGTAGGGGTCATAATTACATTGCGCGTGAAAGCGGGTGAATGGCGATCGTTTGCACAGATTGTGCGTGTTAACTGTGCACACTAAGCACGTGCTTCACTTCCGTATATTTATACTCTGGCCGAAACCGACTGTTCATGAATGTGCTTGTTCGTGTAGGTAACTAACATTTTTAGAGTTAAGTGTTGATTTCTGTATTTTACAGTTGAGTCTCAGCTAAGTTAATGATGGAAGTTAGGATGCAATGTATGACGACTAAATCGTTCGTGCGTGTGGTGCACCTGTGGTGCAACCCAGCATCACTGTAACTGAAGTGCCAGAACCTCAGGGCCGGTGCAGACCAGCTGTTGAGGGTGCAACTACTGATGATTTCAGCTCCGAGCGAAAGGTTTAACTATAACTTGTCCATTACAACTTACAACTTACGTGATGAGGAGGTTATTATTTTGTGAATGCAGTGACTGCTGCTGTGTAATGACTGACTAAAGTGGCAGATACATACATGTACCAATAAAGATTAGAAGACCAGACTGTGCTTTCTAGTTCATTAGTCTGCTTGCCGTCTTGCGTCTAGAAATCAGCGGTTTCATCCACTACCATCTGATACATATGACGCTGAACTGCAAGTCAAGTTCAGTGAATGATCAAGATCGACGCCTTGGTAATTCAGTCAACTTGACTTGAGTGTCAGTGAATGTTTTGACTAAGTGGCAGATATAAATGAACTGTAATGAAGCCGCGCGTCGAATGACCGACGCCTTCAGTAATAAGTATTTCAGTTAACATAAGCCGGTAACTTGATGTCTTGAATCAGTCACAGTCAGTGGAAATAGTGTTGCACGTCAGTTCTTAACTCTGTTTACTACGGTGGTGCACTGACGTTGAAAATGTTTAAACAACGCCGGCAAACAGACTCAAACTGACTAGAAAGTACACTGGTCTGGTCTCTTTGTTTTCAACTCCTTGGTTTTCGCACCGGACGGTGACTGTGCGCCTGGTATGTTGGTATAAACTCTGAGAACCAGCATCGCACTACAACGACTGTACTACGGGGAGTAGCGGCGCCGGCCGGCCGGGCGTCACTGAGAACTGATAGTCTCTGAACTGAGAAACGTAGCAATGAGAATATGCTGACCTGTATTTTATTTATTAATCCGTGTGGAACGCAGCTATGCAGTCTCAGCCGGTCAGGGTATCCTCCGTAAAGTCGAAAATCCCAGAAAATTGAACATAATATAAGCTTATTTGCTCGTTCACCACGCTGAAACGCAACGGCCATATTAGTTTGGCAGATCACGTGACTGATTTCTAGGGCCTAGTCAGTAGCGGGTACAGAGCGAATTACACGCATCAGCATTGACTGGCTGGCTGGCTGCCTGAGCGTCAGCAAAGCTAAAAATAGATTCTTCTAACGGTACAGTCGATCGCCGATGGTCGACATAAAATGAGTCGACTGTGCATGTGCTGACTTCATGTACCCTTCCCTCATTGGCCGATCCACGTCTGTTGACGTAATGTAGAGTGCCTCTGGTTGGACCTTTATCCTATCAAGAGTGAACAGGCGGTCGATCACGAGTGACATGAGTCACCAGTGTCGTGGGCAGTTTAGTAGCTACGGGAATTTCCGATTGTAGCAAAATCCCGCCTCGGCTTGTTTTTCGACGAAACTGGCGCCCACCTCGGCTACACAGTTCTGTGCGGTGACTAGACGTTTGCAGCACTTGTGCACACCCTAACGTCGATTTGTCGACAACGCTGCTCCATATGAAAAACTCCCTATTCTTCAGTTGAACATTTCCAACTAACCGAAGGGAGAGCAATACTGCGTCGCTATTTTCACGAAACTGCACATAACATGTAGGTTACAACCCCTTTTCTGTGAGCTGTCATTAAATTTCAGTGCCACAAATTAAAACATGATTTTCATTATACAGAAAGGCTCACGTTTTGCTATCGGCATACGTTTGTTTGTGTCAGATCATCGCGGACGGGCAACATCATTCTGCGTAGCCCTACCACACAAGTTGCCTCCCCTGGACTAATCAGCTCTGCTACCTGCCACAAATAGTGTGAAATGACTGTGGACATTAATTTTGAAAGAGACAATCACGTTTCTAGGAACGTGTCGCTCCTATCGATGCCCACATATTTATGTTTCAGCAATATAAAGCAAGCACACAACACAGTCTATACCAAACTGAGCAATTGTACGAAAAGTGTTGGCCACTGACTCAATGATTCCAAGCTCACCGCGCCAGCCCGGAGTACTTCAGTCTTCAGTTGCCCATATTTCATCTACTCTGAAATTGCAGGCCGGCTAAACAGATCCCGGTCACATTCATGAACTACTGGTATTTACTTGGTTCAGTTTAGTTTTAGCGGAGAGTAAGGAGGCAACAGTTTTCCTTTCAGGAGTGAGTGAGTGAGTTAGTGAGTTTTTAGGGCTTAAAGCCGCGCAAGCCACAAAGACTAATTCGCGGCTGAGTGTGCCTGCACTACATGAAAAAACAAAACAAAAATGTAACGGTGGACAAAGGATGCAAACTGGTCTACGGGGCAATATAAACCTAGGACATGCAGGAGACGCTGCACCTTCATGCTAATTTCTCGAACTCCCGCCGGGTTACAAAAAAGCGTAGAAAACAAATGACAATTACAACTAGGTAAAACAAAGATAAATACTAAGCGCATATACAGAAAATATTGCAACTTATCATCTCCTATTTCCTTTCAGGACAACAGCAGTATCATTACCGCCGATGTATCAGGTTCTCTCTTAAGACAATATACATGGAAACCATTTTTCTGCGTATGACACAGCAATATGGTCGGTTGATGAAGCAACAAGAGCCGATGAAAATTAAAGGGGATGACTGCATACTGAGCTTGAAACAGACCAGTAAACACTTGAGGAGTTTATGTCGGTGTTTCACGAATGTGTTTACGTGATTGTATTGCATTGATGTTCATAGCGGTGTATGGTGTACACACTGTACAGAACTGTGCGTGCGTTGACTTTGGGTAACATCGACACAACAAACGGTTTTTTTAAAACAATAAAAGTGACGCAGTATGTGTGTTCACCATCAGTCTGAGCTTGGCACCGTCACCATTCAATTTCAATAATATCTGACAAACGTAAACGATTTATAAGTCACTCACCACTCACCATCCAGCCGATGCCGTGGTCGTCGATCCTCTTGCATGATAATCGGTTACGTTTTTGTTGCGGCGCTTTTCGCTCTCTGCCTGTTTCCACGTTACGGCTGATGTGTTCTTGCGACACGTCCGTTGACAACGCGGGGCTTTGCAATTCGCAAGAAACTCAGTGTTACAGTCCTTCTTTTTGACTTCTTGGTTGTCATTGTGTTGTCATTTAGTTACCAGGCCATAACTTTAGGGAGATTTAAACATTTCAGTCCTCAGACGCAGGC
The DNA here is from genome assembly GCA_018292915.2 of Batillaria attramentaria. Taxonomy (NCBI): domain Eukaryota; kingdom Metazoa; phylum Mollusca; class Gastropoda; family Batillariidae; genus Batillaria; species Batillaria attramentaria. The sequence continues at coordinate 533,406 of JACVVK020000097.1, forward strand.
GTGTACTGCCTGATGCTATTCTTCTGCTTGTTAGAATTTCTGTGTTCAAGTGCGCAGGCGCATGCGCATGGTTGCTGGCGGATGAACACACACACACACACACACACACACACACACACACACACACACACACACACACACACACACACACACAAATACTGGACCAGAATGATACAGCAGAATGGTTTCATCAGCACTTCTGTTTTACTAGTGTCGCTTTGAACTCGTCAGAAAACAAAATGCCACCGAGGGACCCAGGGAGAACTGCTGCCAACCAGCCGAATGCCCCAAGACCACGGAAGCTGCTTGACTGCAAGAGCCTGGAAGCTGAAGACGGTCCCGACATCCCGTACATCTACCTGAACAACTCTGTACTCACTTCGGACTGGCCTGACGACAATGGACCAACATTAAACCGGGTACGGTATACACAACATTGTATTGTCTAAAGGACCAGTACTGATATTCGCGAACCTGAATGCATGCGGACAAATATGCAGCACGCTTTTGCTTAATATGCCCTCGTTTGCTGTAAGAGCTTTGTCAACTGTATTTACTCCAGCGATCGGCTTCAAGGATTTTGAGTTGACACCGTGTATCCAGTGAGTTTCATGAATTGAGTACGCGATTTTTGAATCATGAATTGAGTACGCGATTTTTGAAGACACACTAGAAAAGAGACAGCAAAGGTTTACTTAAAATGCCTTAATATCGTTGGGTTGGGGCAGCCAGAGCTCACTTCATTGTCGCGCGACCCCGTGTTTTGCACAGACAGTCTTTCGCGGTATAAGCTGGCGGTGATGAAAATCCTTGGAAGAAAAACTAGATACATCGGGCGTTGTTTAAAATCTTTCCAGTGCGTGAAAGGAAAATTCTGAGTGCGCCTGGTTCCTGTATTGACAGTACCGGCACAGTGTGACTGCACTAATCGTCATCATTCTTTGATTCGACAATCCTGCTGAACTTGATGGTCGGTAATACTTGTTTCACTCCTGATTGTTATCCAGGCGTTATCCACAAGCAGAGAACAAGGGAAGCGACCTGTGCAAGTCTGCAGACAGCGTCTCACCTACCTGAACATCATTGGACGGATGGAGTCGTTCCTTAATGACCCAGACTGGAAAGGGCCGCCGGGACGGGACATGGCACACACGGGACTTTTTAACTTGTGCCACAACGGCCCCATGAGTAAGTTGGTGAAGCTGGTGTGCAGGCTTGCACGTTATCATCGTGTAGGAAGTCTCGCCTCTCCTTCTTTTGATGTTATGCCACCGACACCGTGGAGCATATGACCTGAAACAAGTGTGCTGTGCTTAACATGTCCACTGAGGGAGAGGAGAAAGGATCAGTGGGGGTGGGCGGAGGGCAGTGGGAGGGGGTTTTGAGGAAGGGAGGGTGTGTGTGTGTGTGTGTGTGTGTGTGTGTGTGTGTGTGTGTGTGTGTGTGTGTGTGTGTGTGTGAGGATGGTGTGTGTGTGTGTGGGTGTGTCCGTTTATGGAATGCATTACGGCGTTTTCCGTTGTATCTGCTGCAGATAAGGCAGAGTGTGCGTATTGCCAGATGAAGTTCAGATTCCGAACTCCACACGAGGATCCGCGGGAGTATCACAAGTTCATGTCTCCCACATGTCGCTACCTAAAGGCCTTCGGGGACCATGGGACGAAGCCGAGTGTAAGTTTGTATCTTTCATCTGAAGCAGCAGTTAATCATAGTTATGCACTGAGCATTAACAATACCCATCTGCTTATAGCGATGACCATGTTTACCTTTCTTTCACGTGCTTGTGCGTGAGTGATGAATTGTTCGAATTATACATGCCATATAGGCCAGTATACTTGGCTTTACGATGTTAAGTATCTGTTTTGGTTTTTTTTTTTTTCTACTTCAGCCTTTAGGCAGGAAACGGTTGCACCATTCCTGCCTCTCCTTAGACATCCTCACCCGACCTTCGTGATGAGTGCTGTATAAAAGACAGAACAGCCTTGAAACGGCTCTTCTGTCTTCAGTCGTGATCTTTGCACTACGCAAGCGCAAGGTACTCTGCGTCCGCCGGAAGTAACGGGGACGTCACTTCTGGGGCAGACTGACGCATCCCTTCCTGCTGGATGACAGTTCACTCCGCGTCGTCAAAGAGAAGCTTGAGAATGTGGACGTGCACACACTGGCTCCACATACCACCGTACAGGAGACTTCGTAATTTACCAGGTGCAAACCGAACAGCCAGCCGAGAAGGGTCTCGTTGCGGGGCGGGGGGGGGGGGGGGGGGGGGGGGGGGGGGGGGGGGGGGGGGGGGGGGGGGGGGGGGGGGGGGGGGGGGGCATATATATTACTATGATACGTGGAGGATGCCCGGCATGGCAGATTCCCCAAACACTTCCCCTTCCTTTATACACCTCTAGCCTATTTGAGGTCGGAAAACCTTTGCCTTTCTCTTTTGCAGGTCTTAGCAATGTCGGGACAACACAATGGGCAAAGTTTTAAACCCGAGACGGAGAACGTCGCTGGTGCTTATCCAGACATGCTTCCGAATTTGATTAGGTCCGGTTGCCATTTCCCCAATCTTGTGAGTCGCCGTTTCAACGCGGGACACAAAAACGATCAAAATTCCGATCAGTCGCGAATTAGTCTTTGTGTCTTGCGCGGCTGCCCTAAAAAAACACTCACTCACTCACTCTTCCATTCCGATGTTCGGGCTTGCAAACTGGTAAATTTGAATGAAAAACAAAAATAAATAAACAAATGAAACACACACACACACACACACACACACACACACACACACACACACACACACACACACACACACACACACACACACACACACTCTTACCTACCTACCTGGGTAGGGATTCCTAACAACATCTTTCTCCTTGAAGGTGCATGTCAGAAAAAGACAGCTATGTGAGGTTAGCTGTCGGTACGCGTCTTACTTCGCGTGGTAAATAACCCTTCCAACAACCACCACTCAAAAAAGGGTAGTTTATAGAAGGGTTTTCTTGAATATTACAGTTTCTTTAACATATCCAATCGCTTTCTTGTGTACCATGGATGGCTAGTACCGCTACTGGTATCAAACAGTTCAAAGATATACTACAGCGTCATGGACGCTTTGCCGGGTATATTTAGGAAAAAGGACATCCAAAGGACTCCGTTAACATAGAAAAAAGTCCTTTTCAAATGAAAACAAATGGTATAAACCACTGCTTGAGCGTTTTGGGGAGGCTTCGCAACAGCGACATATCTACGATGTGATTTGAATGTTCAGTATCTGCAGATATTTAGGACAACGCATAGGATAGCACACAAACTATTTTTTGCTATTTGACATACACCTTAAAATATGAGCAGCATTCATTTGCGAACCATTCAACGCCAGATTTGATTTACTGTTTTGCAACTTTATGATAACTGTCAAAACAAATCATACAAGCATTCAGAACATATTTTTGTAAATATTGAGATTCATGTGAGCTGCTTAATATTTAACTAATGTTACCAAGATATTTTACCTTGTATCGTTAATCTTGCATAATAATGCGTGTTTTTATATTCCTTTAAGTAGTCTTAATGTTATACTTAATGAAGTTATGGCCATTTTTTTTCTTTTTGTTCAGGTTAGGTGCTTAATCTTAAATGATATGTAATTGTATGTAACCGCATGAATGCAGTAAAGTTCAGTTCTGTGTGTTTCGTTTAGGCGAGGAAGCGTTTCCACGTGCAAATTAGGTTAGTATTTTAAAAAAATGCTTTATTTTTTAAAGACTTTTTTCAGGCTCAATTCTTTTCAGGCTCAATGGATGCTCAGCGTGTTTTGGGTTTTCTTCCCGTTGCTCAAAACTAATTCACCTCTATGTAATGTTTGTTATTGGCATGGCGCCTTTTTCAGAGCCTTCAGGTGGATTGTTTTAACCATTGTTATTATTTGTTGAAATTACAGTTCAGTCACATCAGAACTTTTAGTTGCTCATACACAGACTACGTATGTTCAGTAATCTGTGGTGTGATTTTGCTCCTGTGATGTCTTTTGGTGACGCAAACGCAAGGAAGTGGAGATAATATGCTGAGAGTGTTCACGCTGTACATCTCGCCCTAGAACTAAGGGCACATAGTTGAAAAACTTGGGATTGAAACAGAAAGAATTGCTTGAGGAGGAATTTCAAAGCTCTAAAGCATTCTAATTTGTTGAGACCTGCATTTACATTCTAGGCTTATTATCTCCCCTGGCTTGCATGTGTGCCATGGCTTTGGCTACAGGTACGCTGAAAGAACTACAATCGCTTCTCTTTTTTTGTTTGTTTGTTGTTTTTAGTCATTGACTGACTGACCGACTGATTCACTGGCTCACTGGATAACCGACGGATTGATTGTTGATTGATTGATTGATTGATTGATTGATTGATTGATTGATTGAATCTGCGTTACAGCTGATTATGTCATCAAGCAAGGTTCCATATGATTTGACGCATACAGTCTGGTTGCATCACCACACAGTGTTTCCTCTGTAGCTTTTTCCTGATAATCCTATGCACTTTTTAAATAATTTGTTTTGCAGATTGTTGATCACTTACCATTACAAACCATTACCACGATCACTGCTTTACTGTCACCACTTAATGTCATCAATTGTACATTTAGCGCTCACTTGTCTTTTTGAGCTTTACGTTTTATTTGTACTTTTTATAATTTTTATATGTTTAAGTCATTTCTACTTCAGACGCCTTTAACATTACCCCCCCCCCAAAAAAAAAAAAAAAAAAATGCATTTTAGTTTTAGCATAACATCCTGCTTTATCCAGTTGCTCTATGTAGTTTGCCAAAAGAACATTCTGTGATTAATTCAGTATTTGGATTTCTACAAAGCAGCCAAATGAGATCCAAAGGTGAGCTTTGCAGTTCTTTCAAAAGCATCAATTTCTTTCTGTGATTTAATCTGTAAGTTCAAATAATGATGATGATGATAATAATAATAATAATTTCACACGTTTATTAGAAGACTTAGAATAGATTGAACATTGATTACGGTTTATTTATGTTATTGTTGCACACTGTTGATTATTCATATTAACGACAATAAAGCATTATGTGCACCCATTTTGTTCTGTTTTAACTTTTATACGAGCAACATTTTACTCAGAAATATTCCAGAAGCAGATGCACTTGAGGTGGTGGGTGTTTTTGCTGCCTGTTGCCAGCATTGTAAGAAGCCCACACAGGCTCGACCTCTGTCTTCTCACACACTGGGAGCCGCGGTGGCCGAATAGTAGAGCGTTGGACTCGGGTCGTGAGTTCGTGTCCCGGCTGGGGCCAAATATTTGTGCTGGCTTTTTCATCGTTGCCCCGTCTTTGATATCACCCGTATGCGGTGGAAAAGGACGTTAAATCCCCAAACACCCACCCACTTCTCTCTCTCTCTCTCTCTCTCTCTCTCTCTCTCTCTCTCTCACACACACACACACACACACACACATACACAGACACACACACACAAACACACACACACACACACACACACACACACACACACACACACACACACTTCAGTTTGGCCACACGACTGGGATCAGTCAAAGCTCAACTATACTGCTGGACATCCACAGCAGAGCAATGGCTACTATCCAGTGGCAAGATATTTCTGATAAACGAGGACGTGAAATACGAATTTCACTAATCTGTGGCCTCGAATCAGTTGGTCCCGACGCCATGTACATTTAAGTGGCACATATGTGGACATGATGTCAGCAAGCGCTAAAGCCCTCTTTGCATCCATCGGGAATTCCCGCATGAACTGTAATGCTACTGTGACCTGATCGAGCGCTGGCTGGAGCGAATCGCTCTGCCCACTCGTCTTTCTTTGACGTCAGGCTCTCGCGTTGTGTGGAGGCCTCGCTTGGAGGAAAAACCGGATTATTTGTTTTCGATTCAGTTGTAAGTGTTTCCAGTTTCTGGGAAATCCGCAGGCACTTCGACAACTCTGTTGAGCAGCTGGCTTTTGGAACTTGACACAAGGTAAGGGATATTCCGAGTCATGATCGGGTCATTCATGTTTGGTTTATCCATATGAAATGTATACGTATGAGGACTTGAATCTGGAATACTATGCAGGCGTTACTATTCTTTGTCGTGTATGTCTGTTGCCGGCAACGGTTTGTGTGCCGTGCTCAATAAATAAATAAATTTGGGTGTGTGTGGGGGGCGGGGGAGGGGTTATTGCAGCACCTCCAACCCCCTCCCCCCCCCGCCCCATCCCTCATCCCTCACCCCCCCCCCACCCCTCAACAGAGAGAGAGAGGGAGAGAGAGAGAAATCAGTCTTTGAAGAACACACTCCAGCCTAACGTGTTTGTTCAGTTGTATGTTTGTTTGTTCGTTTGTTGTTTGTTTGTTTTTTTGGCCGGTTCGACTTGGGTTATGTTTGCTTGTTTTTGTTTGTTTGTTCAGTTGTGTGGAGGCTTTTTCCAAGGTAGCCTTTATGAATATTTTTTCACCCATCCTTTTGAATACATATTTTAGCATGCTTGTCGACGATTACGATTTGGTAAAGAAAACGAATACTCCTTTGGTGAAATAACATTGGACCGATCATAACAATTTTCAGACAACACGGAACGGTCTCCGAATTACATCTGACTTCCCTCGTCGGAACATCAACCACGTCCAGCTCCGGCCATCCTGCACTGAGCTGTTGAGAGGAAACTTATTACACCAGCCATGCCTCCACAACAAAGCGAAGCCGTTCAAAACATCCTTCAGCCGATCGTGAGTCCCCCACCCCCGTCCCAAGCCTGCCACACTTGCCACCAACGACCGAGGGAGGTGGTGTTCCTCCCCTGCAGTCATCGGATCACGTGCCCAACATGTGCTGACGTCATGTATAACTGCGCTCTCTGCGGACGAGAGATTATGGGTACATGCATCTGACGGAAACGGGAACCTTCTACTGAAAACCAGCACTGACGTCCATCAGAAAAATGACGCGGACAACATGTGATTTCTGCGCTCAGAAAAAAAAAATGACGTAAGATTCAAAACAGACATAGAATGATCACAAGCATACAGTATGACACATCTCTAATACTGATGTATGATTATCATCCATTTTATTTGGTTACCGGCCGTAAATATCCCTGTGTACATTTCAAAGCAGGTGTGAAAATTTAATAAGGTAACGATCTACGTAGACTCCAAAAACAAAGATGAGATGAAAAATTACCAGACCAAGGTCACTTCAAACGCGAAGTTGGACAAATTAATGCAATTCAGTATTGACTGAATCAACGATCAGTTCGTTTACCGAAGTTCATTGTCCATGACTTAGCAGAGTGTCCACACAAAATAAATCAGACAAAACTCCAATCTTTGTATCCGCTTTCAAGATGAGCAAACGCATGTGTGCATACATACATGGTGACCGAACATTTGTTGCTGAACAATATCAGTGTTCTCGATCTAATCCCTGAAATACAACATTGCATCAGCTACCTTTCTAGCGTTTCTTTTTTGTTACCAATGACTTCAATTGCTTAGTTAGTAAGCACGATCACGCGACCTACCGGTTCCTGCAGTCTCTTATGCCGGCTACTGACGACTCTAGCTCTGCTAGACCTTTTACTTCTGTATGGTCGGGCTTAAGATGACGTGGGCACACCGGACCGAAATAATATAATTGTGAGGGCAATCATACCGCAACATCACTTGATGCTTGGGCTCTGAAGCAATCGAACGCGTCAGTAAAGGGGTAAGGATGATATTATTTTCATTATTGTCTATTAATTCCCTAGCTTTTTTTTTTTTTTTTTTTTACCTGGGTAGACTTTGGATTGAGAACTGTCTAAAAGAAAACATGAGCTGGCAGGATAGCGCTTTTGGGTTCTAAGTTTTCCGGGGGAGCCGGGGTGGCCGAATGGTAGAGCGTTGGACTTCTAATCGGGTCGAGAGTTCGTATCCCGGCTGGGGCCAAATACTTTTGCTGGCTTTTTCATCGTTGCCCCGTCTTTGATATTACCCGTATGTGGTGGAAAAGGACGTTAAACCCCCAAACACCCACCCAACCCTACGTTTTTCGACTGGAATCACAACACAAACAAACAAACAAACAAACACCCGCCAGTTGCACGGTGTAGAGTGTCGGAAGTGAGCATGTGCACAAAACGTAAGTATTGAAATCGAGTCATGGCGCTACTGATTAAAATGTGGTCTTCTGTCGGTGTGAGTGAAGACTGCGGAAAACAGCCCAGGAAATCGGCAGTTTAGTCAGTGAGACAAACAGCCTGACCTCGAAACAATTTGCGCCGTGTTTGCCACAAGCTTTCGTATGACGCGCACTTCACTTGTCAAGTGTATTTCCATGACCCACTGGGCATATCAGGAAGAAGGAAATGTGTGGTATATCGCTTCGAACTACTTCGCCACACAGTGATACCGTCTGTTGGCACATCAGTAGAGGTCCTGAGGCCTATGAGAGGGATTTCTTTTTTTATTTAATAATAATAATAATGAATATTTATTTGCGCTTATTCTCTGTGGGCTCTAAGCGCTTACAGAGGTAAAATAACTAAAAGAAACTAAAAGCTACTAGAGTAGGGTTTTCTTTTTTTTTATAGTTTTATAGGGTTTAAAAAAGTTTTGGGGATGGGGAACGGGTGGGGATGGGAAAGTGGGGTGGGGTGGGGGTGGGGAGTGGGGGTGGAGGTTTTGGTAGGGCCGGGCTGGTGAGGGCGGTTAAACGTTCGAGCATGGGACGAAATCAACCTGCCAGGTTTATTCAGCAAGCACATTTAGCCTTCCAGTCTTCCAGCCAGATAGAGCAAAAACAAACATCATACGACAACTTTTTGCTTATTGTGGTTTTACAGTGAAAGGCGTACAGTAGAGGATGAAGTGAAACTGACAGCCGCCTTACGTCACAGGCTTCGCTCAGCATGAGTAGACATGAGGAAAACAGTCTACTCAATATATGTACTGTTATAATATTATAATGCATCAATCCAGTTTACGATAAGTACTACGTAATTGTCAAGCAGCTAGTTCAACCACCACCCTCCTCCCCCCCCCCCCCCCCGCCCTATCTTTTTTTCCCACCTCTCTCTCTCTCTCTCTCTCTCTCTCCCTCTCTCAGTGCGCTCGTCTTTGATATCACCCTTGCGTGGTGGAAAAGGACGTTAAACCCCCAAACACCCACCCACCCTCTTTGCAAATACACTGATTCTGACACAAACAACGCTGTGTCCGGTTTTGCCAGGTAGTCTGAGAGTGAGACAGGAATAACCACAGACCTAAAAAAAGAAAAAAGAAAAAAAAGCAGCAAAAAGCGCAGCGACTATTGCTTAAAAAGTACAGTGTACCCCTCAGCTGCGATGACTTGTTGTTCGACACAGCCGGTCGCTCTCGACCTAACAATAGCAGCAGACGTGACGTCATTATTCAGTCTTTAAACAGGTGTTGGGATATGAAAGTATGATGACCTTCTTTTCAGCCAGGCCACCCGTCCGCTTCAGTTGGGCACGTCACAAGAGATGTTGCTGGACTTTGATGTTTGTTTTCTGTTGTGGTCCTCTACCCTACGCTGGGTCGGAAAGCCAAACTGTCTAGACGCTGTAATATTTTATAGACAGACGGTAGATAGTCAAAGTCAAGTCAAAACGATACGTTGTCTGTAAATATTTCATAGATATTAATAATAATGATAATAAATCACATTTCTAAAGCGCAACTCTTGGCAGACAACTCATTGCGCATTCACACATCACTCACACGCACATGAAACACGTCCTTACACAGCAGGTACTACGGCAATCAGTAAAATGCCAGTTGATGTGGTTACTTAGTTTTAAAACTTACGGCACAGCACAGTAATATCGACAGAACAAATACAGGTGACAATGACTTATACAGCTTATAAAAACTACTGTGACTTCAGTTTGTTCATGGTAACGCAGGTTTGGAATAATATAATAAAGTTACTTTTGAATCTGTTTTGTCCTCCTCGAGAGACATCTAAACCCTCTGCCAGAGGGTAGGAATTCAAAGCAGGAGTTTAACGGGTGTGTGTCATCTGATGAGTGAGCCACCGATCATCTTACAAAGTGTTTCTCTACTAGTTCTACTGCACACGGGACGGAGGGCGATGATTTAGGTGTGTGTGTGGGGGGGGGGGGGGGTGGGGGGGGTGTCACTATTTGTTATTTGAAGAATTTTGTTCCTGTTTGTCAGAGACAGCGAGGACTGAGACGAAACAAGTGCATCAATATGTAAGCAGATTCAGTTATTCTCCGGTACAGCAGAAGTAAGAGCTCAAGGTTAACATGAAATTATCTAAGGGATCTGAGCTGAGAACATGCATTCGCTGCTGACACTTCTTTAGCACATTCACAACGTGCTGACTGGAGGTGGGGTGGGGTGGGGGGTGAAGGGGGTAGAGGCTGTCAGACTATGGACGCCGAGGGAGAAGACAACTGGCAATCAGTGGTACATGGTGATGACGCAAGTGGTGGGGGGGGGGGGGGGGGGGGGGTGGAGGCGGTACAGGCTGTCAGACTATGGACGCCGAGGGAGAAAACAATTAGCACTCAAAGGTTCATGGTGATGACGCAAGTCTGAGCTGCTTGTATATTTTCAAATGCCTTGTAAAGGGCACGGTTCAGGCTGCGAGCCGGTACAGTAAAGTGGAAGTGTACTAATGCAGATTGTCGGTGTTGGGTTTCCTCTGTTACGTTTACCAGTGTACCTATAGCAGGATACGCTCAGTGACGTAGCTACTGAATGTTTTGCTCGTTTTTATCTCTGTTCAAGTTGTTTGGTTTTGTTTGGTTTGTTTTGAAGTTTCTGACGACGTCATACATCCATTTTTTTGTAATTTAATTTATTTTTCATTATTATATATGGGGTCTTCTTGTTCCTTGTTTTTGTTCTTTCCTGCTCAGGGATGTTTGGCGTTTGTCGCCACTCTGCTCGCCAGTATTTATATTTATTTATCAGTTAACATGGTCGGTAGCTGGGTCCGTTGAGAACTGAAACCGAAACTGAGATTACTATGGATGTTCCTTTGCCTGTGCCTAACACCTACGTCTGCAGCACAGGATCCCATTTCAACACCCACGTGGTTTGTGCTTGTAAACATGCACAAGTAAACAAGTAAACGAGTCACGAGCCACTGGTGTCAGCTGCTATAGTAGCCACGTAGACAGGAAAGGTAGTTATACTATGTAGACCACGCACCGACGGAAACACTGTGACTTGCCTTCCACCCTATCCCACCCCTCTCTCACCTCCCCTTGTCTGCAATAATTGTCAAGGTCGGGGGCCGGCCTTCGTTCAGTTGCCGGATACAAAGATCTTGTGACCAGTCTTCCTGCAATGGGTCACATGCAGGACTGAGTCACGGGAGTTTTCCTAAACACCCGGTGGGGCTAACCTTGTCACATGGGTACATACTAATAATGATACACTACCCACGCGCCCTCCGTGATGCAACTCGCACCAGATTGCCTTCAGACATCGAACTAGACGGACGCACTGACCGAGTAACGTCGCTGCTAGTAAACCGTGCGTTGCCCGCAGCCTTGACTCGCTGGCCGCACATCGAGACTTCTGTCGCACGCTGACAAAAAGACAACGCTGGCATAGTAAGCCAACTTCATTCTGCAAAGCTTACTTCTCAATAGGCTTGTGGTGTAATCAGTGTCGCGGCGCGGTTTGGAGTGGATGCTAACGCGCAGACAAAGACAGCCAGCCAAACTTACCGACTTATCTTTGATTGATTCCGGGACAATACCACTGAACAAGGGTATCGAAAACCGGCGGACGCTGCTAACATCAGGTAGGCGCCGATATTGCTATTCCGAATGATAGATGCGTGTTTATTTTATGTTATATTTTCTTCTGTGACAATCGAAAATCAAATTTAGCATTTCTTTTCTTATTATAATTATCCATGTTACCACGAAGTTTCAAATCAGTCGGGCATTACTGCATGACTTGTCCACGACAGTGTCAGTGAACCCGGGCTGTGACAAATAACTGACTACTGGGTTACTGCAGTACCTTGACTCAGCGAAGTTTGTCAACATACGCCCGAGAGTGACCTTGACCTTAGCATAAGCACTCAGTCTGTTTTGCATGTCTGTTAGTCAGATATTGCGCGTCGTCAGTATTCAGTCGCGGGAAAGTTTCATTGACGCCCATTCACACCACGTAAAGGTGATATCAAAGACGGGACAACGAGACGCGAGGAAGGGACTATGATAAGGAGTTCTGTTTCTGGTAAACTATAACTGACTTCGTAAACACGGCCTGTGGTGTGTAGTTCACCACAGTTCACTTCGCTGTCGCAGTTACTGATAGTCCTTCTTAAGTCAGTCCACTGATTTTCCAGTCGGCTGAGACATCAAACTGCGTGAACTGACTGACTCAGTGAGAGACTGCATGGTGTCACATTGAACATGTGCCTGTGCGCCCAGAGACTGAGGTGATGTACGGCGTTGCTATATATACGTTTGCGAGTCCGTTAGGAGCAGCGGTAATCAGAGTTTGTTCAGTTTCTGTTCGACTCAGTAGTCACGGTCAGTGTTGCTGGGGTGTGGCCGCCGTTCACAATTCTTAGTCATGACGAAAGCAAACGCCGAACAGGTTGGGAACAAGGAAACAGAACGGTATGCGTTGACATTAGTCGACCGCATACATGTCTCGTCATAATGACTACCCGATGGGGGGGGGGGGGGGGTGCTGTTTACCTTGAAGCCCAGACCAGGCTGTGTTCACGTGAACCTATTCAACTCACGCTCATGGTGATTGGCTGGGTCTTAGTGTTCTGGATTTTCATTGGCCCGAGCATCAGTGTTTTCGTGTGTATTTCGCTGGCCACGTAATTGTGAGCTGGTGTACTTTTCAGAAATCGGGAATTCCCCAATCGTCAACCTCGAAAACTTTGATGTGTAGATTTTCGAGCTTAGGCCGAGTGAGCCGGTTGGGACGAAGAGAGCGCCTGCTGCAGTCGTTAGTTGCAGGAGAGCATTTGTAAGTGACGGTTGGGTCGGGTTAAAACTGGTTTTACATTTTTCCCATTAAATGGAACTTTCAACTTTCTCGTTGTCAAGAGACGTATTTTTTAACACGTTATATCGGAAATACAATGCCGAGCAACACACCGATATGTGTGTTTGCGTGTCGGTGTCACAGTGCGTATACTGAATCACACTGAATGTCGGATTTTTGTGTAAAGTATACAGATCAGCTGGTTAAAACTGTCTCATTAAAATTAAAAACAGTACAACCACAACACCTATGGTCGTAAAAAAGGCCGTGGCCTGAAAATCATTAATACTTAATCAATCAGCCAAAAATCGGTAAGAGAGAGGCAAGGAAGAGGGTTTTGTCTTTACTCCGTGTGCCGTGTACTCTCTCTCTCTCTCTCTGCGCCCGCGCGCGCGCGCGCGCGCGTGTGTGTGTGTGTGTGTGTGTGTGTGTGTGTGTGTGTGTGTGTGTGTGTGTGTGTGTGTTGTCCCTCACTAACTTTAAACAGAATTCAGCTCGAGATTCCTTTCGTTGAAAAAAAAAAAGTGCACACCCTTTGTTGTCATCTCGGAAAGAGAGAGAGAGAGAGAGAGAGAGAGAGAGAGAACCCCAAAAACTGGTCCGACCAATTTCCAAATTCCATTTGCTTTATCCTTTTTATCACAGCATCATGTCGTTAAACGAAGCTTGACGACGTCGCCATACAAAAGCCATGTGTTTGAAGATAAGGACGGCATTCCAGAGCACTTCTACCATGAACGACTGTTGAACCCCAAGCCACTTGACCGTGACGGGCCCTTTATGCATAAGGTAAGCTATATGTTCCAAATTAAATTACGTTGGGTACGGAGTGGTGTACGTGTTTCTTATTTGTACTTCGTTTTGAATAGTATGACGCCTTCGCCGGTCAAGTAAATTATGTAGAGCGTCAGTTGGACTCCCAATGCTCGGGTCGTGAGTTCAAATCCCGGCTGAGGCCACATAAATTATTTGTGCTGGCCTTTTTGTCGTTGCCCCGTCTTTGGTATCACCCGTACGTGGTGAAAAAGGACGTTAAACTCTTAAACACCCACCCCACCCACCCTCTGTTTAGGTTATAGGGGAAGCGACTGTCGCCCTCACTTCATCTGTCTCTCACTTCGTACAGATTTTTAAGTTTAAAAAAAAAGAAGAGAGAGATGAGGACTTTCCCTTACCGTTGTTTGTTGTTGCCGTGTCGTCGTTGCTGTTACCACCTTTCAGACGTGGCACCCAGACCCACCCCCAATCCCCCGTATCAAAGGAACTTTTCGCGTGCCAACTGAACGCGCCGTGCACAGCGGCGCTTCTCGGGAAAAGCTGGCGGTCCATGGGAGACAACCCACTGATCAAAACGCTGTCCACTCGACGATGCTAACTTTAGCGTCAACAATGATTATAGCCTTAGACACTAGACAGCTCTTCATGGGGCATACTATAGTTGAACCGTACATTAAACAGTCAAAGAGTATGAGTCAGTATCTCCGCGTTCGATATCAATATCTACCATTGTTTGGGAAGTTGTTTAATTTAGAAGTTCCATGAATTTCGTAACTGAGTACTAGGCCCATTCGCCATTTGACGGCAGAATGGGTGGGTGGGTGTTTGAGGGTTTAACGTCATTTTCCACCACATGAGTGGGATATCAAAGAGAGGGCTACGAGCGATAAATGACCAGCACAAATATTTGTCACCTGGCAGCCGGCCGTAACTGATTTGAACTCACGACCCAAGCAGTGGAAGTCCAACGATTTACAGTGACCGCTCGGCTATTCTGGGTACACCATTTGGTAGTCGACACCTATGATGAAATACGTATTTCTGAAAATAAGAACATAAAGTAGTTACGGATTGGTGGGTGTAACGCCCTTTTCCACCACATACTAAGCGTGCAATTGGCAATGAATTTCATTTAATTCTAGAACGTCCGCGTTTCCAGAGGAGCGCAACAAGCACATACCACTTCGTTTCCTTAGAGTCAAATCGACGTACAATCTCTGTAAACTGTTGGGATCAAAATCCAAATAAGTTGCCCTTGCTCTAGCAAAATGTTTGAAAGCGAGTAGGACGGTATAGTGTGTGTGTGTGTGTGTGTGTGTGTGTGTGTGTGTGTGTGTGTGGTGTGTGTGTGTGTGTGTGTGTGTGTGTGTGTGTGTGTGAGCTGTTTCTGAGGTTTCATAGATGGTTGCGCTTTCCTGTGGATAGATTATGTGTGTGTTGTACCTATCTCTTCTGTGGTATCGTTCTGTGTATAATTATGTGGTCTTGGTTTGTTTGATTTTTTTTTATTTATTTTTTTTTGTATCCTCCATACCCCAAAAGGGGAAAAAGGAAAATAAAATCTTGAATCTTGAAGTAGTTACAATACTTACCTGTTCTGCAGGCGTTGCATACCAGCAGATCATGGGGGCAGAAAGAGCTACAGGTGTGTACAGAACGCGTTCACCTTCTGAATTTTGAGGGCCGATTGCGCACTTTCAGTGAGGATGAGGATGAGCACCAATGGGGAGGCCCACCCGGGACAGACATGGCGGATGCTGGACTTTATCGCTGGGAGAAATCAAAATGTGAGGATTAGCGGGTGGGTGGGTGGGTGTTTGGGAGTTTAAGTGAGGATTATCAATATGCACATGTAGAAGTACGTGTACATACATATACGTCGAGAATATTGTTGTTGTTGTTGTTGTTGTTGTGGTGGTGGTGGTTGTTTGGTAGTTGTGATTGACTATTTCATATTTAGCACTTAGCACCTTGACGAATTAATATTTTGTTGGACAGAGCTTTTGGTTCAAATTCAGTCCAAGTTTTTTTTGTTTTTTTTTAAACTACTTCATTGTTCCTCTCGGGAAATTAGAGCTGCTTCCTTTAGGGGATAAACCGGTACATGTATCACATATCACAAGATCGAACCCACGTTTTTTCGCCGTGACATTGGTGACGGCCGTTCAGTAGCGCACCTGCTAAGTCCGACAAGCTACATATTATGCCACCGCACACCCCAAATACACAGAATAATTCAGTCTCGCCTTTAGAATAGAAAGCCTCAGTTCTGAAGACATCCACAGCATGAAAGGTGTTATAAAGTCTATGCCAGTGACACGAAGGTTTCAGGTGTGTTCAAATGTGTCGTTTTGTTTTGTTGCTATGCTTCAGTCAAGGCCGAGTGTGCATTCTGCACCATGGGGTTCCGGTTCACTGGCCGCCACATCGATCCACTGAAGCGGCATAGAGATTTTTCACCAAACTGCAAATACCTGCGGATGCTTCGGGCTCATGGAAACCGCCCTGGTGTAAGTGTATACATGTAGTGAATTATTCTTTGGAAACGACAGTTTACACGTTTCTAAATCGGTATCTGATGAGGTAGAGACTTGACTTCAGTGCCTAGTAAGTAGTATTCAAGGTATTCTACTACTTCTAGGCACTGGAAACATTTTACCTTGTTTGTTTGTTGGTTGGCTGCATTGATTAGTTGTTGTTGTTCTCTCTCTCTCTCTCTCTCTCTCTCTCTCTTTCTCTCTCTCTCTCTCTCTCTCGCTGTCTCCCCCCCCCCGCCCCACCCCCCTCTGTATGACGACCTGCGTGATACTGACGTCAAGTGTTTAGTTCACGGAATGGCCGTTCTCTTTCTCTCTCTCTCTCTCGTAAGATTCTGGGTCCGCTATGGCGTAGCGGATCTAGTGTCTTCGGAAGGTCTTACAAATTTGAAAGAAAAAGAAAGAAAGAAACAAACAAAAACCCACCGGCAACAATAACAAGAAATTAGCACGAAATTGGGAGAAACAACTTTATGGGATGGGGCCATTCCTCCTTGTCTTTTTCTGTGTCATTGCAAGTAGTGCTACACTGTAAAAGGCTAGGTACACAGGACAAGACAAAAAAATATACAGTTTTCCCAACGACGTTGCCCCGGGTTACGTAAAATGCACCACAAGTTTAGGTTGAGTTTGAACGAATAGGTTTTTTGGGTCAAAAATCAAGGAAATGGGTGTGGGGTTTTTTGTGTTTGGGTTTTGTTTGTTTTTTTTTTTGTGGGTTTTTGTTTGTTTGTTTGTTTGTTTGTTTGCGAAATCTATTTTAAGCTTCTATTGAAACTTGGCAAAAGTACGCCAACATGTATGATCTATGGCGAGCTTGGTGAATTTCCACTTACAATAAGGGCTAAATGTAATATGTTGAATTTTTGGTTCAAACTGGTACAGCCAGAATCCAGAAGCAAGTTTTCAAGTATAGTGTACTTTTTCTGTGTGAAGTTGTATAAAGAAGATGTTTTCAAATCCGGGTTTCTGGTCTCGGTCGAGACGATATTAATGAAGTGGGTCTTAGTGGTATGTGGATTACTCAGGAAAATATTCAGTTTACTAGTCAATGGTTTAAACAGAAAATTAAGCGTTGTTTACAGACCAGTTCATACAGACATGGTACACAGAACTCTAGAGGCAAAAGACACATGCTATAATTATAAACTTTTTTAAGGAACATTTTGTATGTGAAGACTTTATATAGTAAGTTGCCAATAACGCTGGCTCAGAAAGTTTATCCGTTTCAGGACACTCAACCACAGAACTAGCCTATACAAAGTGGGAGATTTTTACAAATACCTAGGAATGAACGTGTCTGTAAGAAGTGCAATTCAAATGACGTAGGAGACGAATTTCATTACAATTCTAGTCTGTCCATATTTTTGTGCAAATAGAAAAAAATACATCCCTAAGTTTTTTTTTGGAAAAGGCCGAATGTCCTGAAATTTAAAGACTTAATGAGTACAAAAAATATATCGCAGTTTAAACAAACTTGTAAAATTCATAACCGAGATAACAAAATAGTCTGATAAATATACGTTGTATGTATGTATGTATGCATGTATGTGGTATACATGTATGTACATGTATGTGTATTGGGCACACCTCAACCCATCCCATTCCATTCCATTATGTCTATTTATATATTTTTGCTTCGTTCTAGTATGTATGTATGTATGTATGTATGTGGTATGCATGTAGTATGTGTATTAGGCACACTCCATCCCATTCCATTCCATTCCATTATGTCTATTTATTTATTTGTAAGTAGTATGTATGTATGTATGTATGTATGTGTGAGTCCTGCAATACGTGTCACAGTGTGCGAATACTATGATGTATGTGGTCGGTGTGGTGAGCTTGATGTATGTTAATTTCTAGTTTCATGTACCCCCAACGGGGTTTTGAAATAAACTTTGACTTGACTTGACTTGACGCGCCACACACTGAAATTATTTTGTACTCTGGCTTCTCTCGATCTGCAAGCTGGACACCGGCTTTTTGAAATGATCACAGAATCTCTGACGGGCAGGTTACCTCCCTTTGCGCACTGATGTGCTTGGAGCAGTGCGTGTACGTGTACCCACTAGGACAGCAGACTTTATATCACTTGTGGTCGATAATGGGGACTTACCCATGACCTGCTGATAGTGGTAGAGGAGTATATTAATTGTTTTCCTACACTTTCTTTCAGTCCGAAAGACAGAGCCGTCGCCGACACTCCTGTACGTCGCTTCACGCCCTTACCCGCCAACCTCAACTGGTGCAATCTGAGGAATGACAAGAGCGACGAGCGGCCTGAAGACATGTCTTCCGAGGCGCTGCGATATGAGAGTGGATGCTGACTGCACAGTGTGGCATTGTGATTATGTTGAAAAACATGTCCACGCTTTTATCAATTGTGTAAAGATTTTAAGTTCATCGCCATTACTGTGATAACAGAAATTAGACATGTAATTTGGATTTCTTGATGTACGTGTTTGTGTAGAAGACGTGTAATCAAAGGGTGGGGGGGGGGGGGAGATGGTGAGTGGGGGGGGGGGCAGAGGGGAGGGAGGGAGGGGGTTGGCGAAGGAGTAGTTTGGCGGGAGGAGTGGAAGGTAGACAAAATTAAGTTTATATGTATCAGACATCTCAATTTTTTTGGTGTATGTGAAGTCTTTCTGCCTTACTCGAATGCATTTTTGTTTTCGTAATCGTGTCTCCACCAAGGGTAATCATTGTAATGTATAATATGTTGAAACACGATAAAGTCTTTTTTTTAAACTTCATTTACATTTTTTTTTTTAAATCAGGGTCGCAGTTGAAAGTTCGAAAGTGAAACCCAACATTGAGTGAAATTTTTTTTCAGAATATTAACATTTTATCAGCATGAATTATAAGCTCTCTTCCAAAATTAGAGTTGTTGGGGTGTCATTTTGTTGCTGCCTGCAGTTCACCAACCCGTTGCAAGACGTGCTGGCATTTCTGCAGTGCACCAGCTGCTCCCAACAGCGAAATAAAAAGAGTATCGGGACATAGTATGCAAGTGTATGTGCCTTTTCATAATGTATACCCTCCCAGAAGGGGAGCCGGGACAGCAGAATGCTAGAGTGTTGGACTTTCAATGCTCGGGTCGTGAGTTCGAATCCCGGCTGGGAGTCAAACGGTTGTTCTGGCTTTTTCCTCCTTGCCCCGTCTGTGATATCACCAGTGTGTGTCGGAAAAGGACGTTAAAAGCTGTACACCTTTGCCGTCCCAGAGAATTAGTTTGTCTCGAGTCGTTCTTGTTGTTGCTTGGAACGTGTTTAAAAAAAAATTGTTGTTGTTGTTTTGATGCTTGAACAGCTCCCCTAGAAAGTCATGCTAATTATTTTTCTCGCGTATGGCGAATAACCATGTCGTAGTTTTCTTTTTCAAAATCATGTTCGTATTTCTGTAACCACAAATCTTGGCATAGTGGAAGTTGGGTTGTCGGGTGGAGAATGGGTTGGGGGTGAGGGTGGGGTGGGAGGGGGGGGGCTGTCGTGTAAGAACATCTTTACTGTTGCTAATTTGTGAATTGTTGGAAACGCATGGCCACACAGCTTACAGTGCTGACACCCGTCACTTTTGTTAACATTCAACACATTCCTTGTCTTTTTGCCGGCTTTGCGTGTTTTGTGGGAAAAAAAACCCTCTTAGGTAAAAGACGATACAAAAAAAACAAACAAAAAAAACCCTCGAACGGAAATGAGTGCACATATTTGCCGTACGATACAATTGTCTTGATATAAAACTGCTTCTTTTATAATCTCTTTCCCCCATACTATCTGACCATGTCAATCTAGATTCTGATTCTATCAGTCTAGGTTCCTGATGTTTGCTCAGTGTTTTGGCCAGTAAACCATGCTCAAGCCATGTACACCAGCTTATAGCTATCTGCTTATACCTTAGCTAATAGGCGACATCAAAGGGTTTATCCATGGCGGACATATTTGAGGCTTACAAAGGACGTATCGGTTACATCGTCATTATTTGAAATACCCTTTGTTACAATTTAGCAGTCGCTCATCCGCTTTGATAATGAACCTTCGATTTCTCAGAAAATATTGGTAAAGCTCTTTATACCTGCAGTTAGAGGCGACAGCTTTGTACAGGTCAAAGAACACAAATACACAAAGCCTTGAAATGCCTATATATTTCCTATAAGCCTAAGGGTTTATGGCCACCCCTAAAATGCTTCAATCTAGAACAAAAATTACCATGCACAGACCATTCAAGGGCACGCACCTGACAGGAGTTATAAAGATCTGAATGTCTCCTTTTCGCTCAGGCCTCACTGGAATAATGCAAGCCTACCTTCTGCCAGTTCACCCAAAACCACTCATGTCACGCCTTTGCCTCCTCTGTGCGCAGAAAGTCCCAGCTTCACTGTCAGCGTTGCCTCGTATTGCTACCCCCCTGACATGCACCTTGCCCTACCACATGCAAAAATCACAAAAATCACGCTTTTTCGTGACAACAAAAATCACTGCAGAGTAGCACACTCGCACCACAGTTTACTCCAGACAAACACCGCACTGGACCCCACGCTCAATTTGTGTTACACGCGATTGTCTATCTTGTTAATTTGTATGTTCTACCTTCTCAGGCAGCAGTGAAATTCTACCTTTCTGTCTCTCTTTATCGAGACTGTTCCAGTAATAACGTAACTGCTGCAAGTGTAATATGCACTCATCATTTGATATTACTGTGTTCTACATCAATGCATACTCATTTGAATTCCGTCTGCAGTTACCATTGTGTGCGCTTTGCGACAGACTGCTTTCATTTCATATCGCTTCTGATTTTTTTGCTAATGTCTTTGCTTGGTAGAACTTGTGCCATAGTCTTCACAAAACTGGTCATGAACATTTTTTTTTTTCAATTGATATTTGTATATAGTCCTACTGTCAGACTTTTTCGCTTTTACGTCTGTGTGGAGCATTGTAAGCACAACAGCGTTTACACTTGAAAGGCCATAGTACCTGATGAATCCTGATGTATTTTCTACAACAGTTAAAAGGGCCAAAGTATTTCATTTTTGCACAGTGTTCACAGTTCACACCCCATGTAATTCATTTGTACATTGCAACGTCTCATACAATGCAACGTTTTCTATGTATGAGTCAATACTTCCTGGTCTGAAATAATTGCAATAGTCGCAGTAGATGCTCGCTGTTTTAGTTAATAAACTTCTAGTATAAGAAATTGTAGGCCTTGGTGAATTTTGTCGAATAATAATAAAAACCTACTGGAGCAGGTGTT
>JACVVK020000097.1:560000-577500 GCA_018292915.2 Batillaria attramentaria
CTCCCTGAAACAAGAGGATTGGCCATGAAAGGTGAGGGAGGTTTGAAAATCACGCATTTTCAAGCAAATCACGCTTCGTTCAGTAGTGGGACACTAAGTGCTTTTCGGAGTTTCTTTTTCCGTGAGCTGTGCATTATTGTCTGATGCAATACTTTTTACACACGTAGAATTACATAAAAGACTCGTTGTGGTGACTGATACAAGGCGGTCTGCTGTCTGGTGCTTCTACAAAAGTCATACGCAGAAAAGAAAAGCAAAAGGGTTGGAATTCAAAAGGAAGACAGTTTTGGACTCCAAAGTAAGTGGTGATTTAAGTCAGTTAAACCGTCACTCGGCAACATTCCTGGAGTTATTCAGTCTCTCCATTCATAAATCTGAAGAAATAAATCAGCCCGGAGGCAGGTTCTGTTTGTTGTTGTTGTTTTGTTTGTTGTTGTGGTGGTGGTGGTGGTGATGGTGGTAGTTTGGCAGTATATACACAAATAAATAATTAACAAATAATTCCACGGCAATGTATTGTGTGTTGTTAAAATGTTATAACATATCTTTGGCAGAGGTTTCTTTAGTAACCGAGCACTAGAACAGTACTACTGATTTTCATTTCACCATTTAACCTCTCGTGTGTAGGTGTTTGTCAGATGTCAGCATTTCAGGTCAAACATCACTAATCCGTGAGCATCTGTGGTTAATAATCATGAAAATGCTGCGTGCTTGACCGACTTTTTTTTTTTTTTTTTTTGCTAAGCGTATTTATAGATACATGCACCGTAGTTGTAGAAAATTCGCACACATGCAACGTGGCAAAATACAACACTTAACGGTTCACTTGTACTTCCGCTTACTCAACCACCGAGAAAGTCGGTCGTCTCTGACACAAGCACAGAAAAACTTTAATCGGAGAGAAAGCATATTTATGGCATCATAAGATCGTATTTCATCAGCTGTGGCCTGTGCTGATATAAACAGCAGAACATGCCGTTACTTCAATCAGGTGATGGGAATTTGATTGTAGTCGTTGCTTCTGTAACCTAAAAAGAAAAAGCACTTGGTGTGTTCATCTGGTGGAGTGATTGAGATTTACCATGCACACACGGGGCGTGAGTTATTCTTTTCATCCGTGTCATTCATCGTTCATATGAATGACTGAATCGTTGTTTTTTTTGTGTGTTTTGTGATTTTGGTTTGTTTGTTCGTTCGTTTTGGTGTTGTTGTTGTTGTTTGTTTTTGTTTTGGGGTTGTTTTATTTTTGTTTTTGTTTTTTGTTTGGTTGGTTAGTTGTTTTGTTCTTGTCGTTTTTGTTGTTCTTGTTGTTTGTTTTGCTTTGTTTTGTTTTTTGGTTGTTGTTTGTTGGTTAAGTTTTTTTTTCGCTTGTTTGTTTGTTTGTTTGTTTGTTTATCCGCTTGTTTGTTTGTTTGTTTGTTTGTTTGTTTGTTTGTTTGTTTGTTTGTTTGTTTGTTTGTTTGTTTGTTTGTTTTGGGGGAAGTATTTTGTTTGTTTGTTTGGGTTTTGTTTTGTTTTGTTTTAGTTTAGTTTAGTTTATCCTCCGTCGGATTCTCGTTTAGGACTGTTCGTCGTATTCGGAAAGTTGGTCACACCACTGAGGACTTTGACAATCTTCACGCATGGTGCATCGTCATTAAATGTGCGTGAACAAAATTCCTCTGCCTCTTTCCGGCGTATCTCCGCGTTTTTTGTTTGCAAATGATCGGTTGTAATACTGCTGATTTTCTATAGAATGATTGATATCAGTCTATATCATCAGTTGAGCATTTAATCGCCACGGTATGCACCTGCAGGCCATGTATATTCTCCGCTAACTGTGATCAGATAACTTCAGCTACTACATGTTCCTGGAGAGAAGGGCGGAGGGGAAGGGGACGAAACGTATAGATTATATGATAATGTGGTGACATGCACTAGTTTTGTCACACACTGAGACCCCTTAGTCGCCACTTACTGAGCAGTACGAGAGGCTTTGACAAACCCGACGATAATAGACCGTATAGGTAGAGCGTCGAGTCATGCAGTTGTCTTCACAACAGATCACTCCTTAAGGTTTACAATTGCCGCCTTGATTCTTACCTCTGCATCGAACCATTTATACTAAGGTTTGATTCAAAGTACAAATTTCAGTAATGCACATAGGAGCAGACCGGACCAGAAACTGTTCCTGACTAGTTCTGAAGCCATACAGTTAAAATTCTTAATATTGAAGCGTTTCGGCCGCACATTTTTTTTTTTTTTTTTTTTCAAATTCTGAACTGATTTACATCTACCAGACTACTGGTGTTGGCTAGTTGGCGCTATGGCATTACGGTAAGTACCGACGACAGGTACGTGCATGCATGTATGCAAAATTGCAAGCGTTTCGGCTCCTTGATTTGTCGTCAACATGCAACTGTTTGTTTACGCTTGCAGCTCTGTTTCGGTAATCCCCGATTTCGGTTGTTGTCACTATCTAATAATACTTTAGTCGTTCATTGCAAAAGCATTTCCTGGCCTAGAAAATTTCAGAAAGACGAAGCCGACACCAAGTTGTTTATTTGCTGGTGCTATCAATAGACATGTCAGAGTCTGCTCATGAACAATGCAGAAAGGAGGCGAGAGTTCATGCTGGGTTCATCGTGTGAATTGATGTCCGGAAATTGCATGCACACACACACACACACACACACACACACACACACACACACACACACACACACACACACACACACACACACACGAGAGAGAGAGAGAGAGACAGAGAGACAGAGGGGGTGGGGCTGGGGGGGGGGGGTGTTTAGGTGTTTAACGTCCTTTTCAACCGCGTTGGCGATATCAAAGACGGGGCAACGAGTAAAGGGCCAGCACAAATATTTGCCCCCTGCCGGGATTCCAACTCACTACCCGAGCACTGAAAGTCCAACGCTGTACTATTCGGCTATCCCGGCTCCCCAGAGAGAGAGAGAGAGAGAGAGAGGGGGGGGGGGGGTGAGTAGGTGGGTGGGTGATTGTTTGGGGGTTTAACGCCCTTTACC
This sequence comes from Batillaria attramentaria, assembly GCA_018292915.2. Taxonomy (NCBI): domain Eukaryota; kingdom Metazoa; phylum Mollusca; class Gastropoda; family Batillariidae; genus Batillaria; species Batillaria attramentaria. Next base: position 563,021 of record JACVVK020000097.1, read on the forward strand.
ACCACATACGGGTGATACAAAAAAAACGGGGCAACGATGAAAAAGCCAGCACAAATATTTGGCCCCAGCCGGGATACGAACTCACGACCCGAGCGTTAGAAGTCCAACGCTCTACCATTCGGCCACCTCGGCTCCCCGAGACAGAGAGAGAGGGCGGAATCTGAACTGAAGGACCCACGTTCACTGACTAGATGACGAGACACTAGACTGATCGACTGATCGAGTAGTACAAATATTGCCGTTGATGATTAGACTGGAGACTCACACTGAGGAGAAGTGGGTAGAAGGCCTATGGACTGAGTGGAGGGGAAGTGGAAGTGGGGGGTGGGGGGGTGTTGGGAAGAGAGAGAGACAGACAGAGACAGACAGACAGACAGACAGACAGACAGACAGAGACAGAAAGACAGACAGACAGAGAGACAGAGACAGAGAGTCAGAGAACGATAGTATAAAAAAAACCTACAGATTAATATACGTGGTGAGGTTAGGTCAAAAGCAGAGTCTATTCAATGACGGATTTTTCCCGCATCGGGAATTTCCGAAATTGCATTTCATGCAAGCAGGTCTTGCCACTGAGGTTAGCGAAGAGGAACGTCGATCATTAACGGCCAGCGTCGGCGATCGAACTGCTTTCCGAGTAAGACGATTTCCTGTGCTGCATTGCTCTCTCTCTCTCTCTCTCTCTCTTTCTCTCTCTCTCTCTCTCTGAACACAGTAATGCATACTTTGCCACACTGCCCTTTGAATTTCAGTAGAACTTGCGTTTGTCATTTGAATGCATCGTTCTTTATGCGTATATGTGTTCTTTTCTTCACAGATGGCAGAGCCAGATGATTTAGGAGCATGTGACCATGCAGAAAATTACAAGAGCCATGAGTGTGAAGACATCCGTGACATTCATGAAGACTTCTACAGCCCTGAATGTTTTCTAAAACCAAGAAAACGACAAGAACCTCTGCCCCAGATCTACAGGGTATGCCAGTGAGATGCAGTAACAAAATGCAATGTTATTTCTGGTATCAGTGAGAACTTGCAGCTTATTGCGTTCTGGTGTGACATTGGCAGCTGTACTGCACGGTTCTTGTGACCTATCTCTAGTGTCAGGTCTATTCAGCCGAATCTTCCGATCTTGATAAAAATGTGTCTTGACTTTTTAGTGTTGAATTTATTCGGTTTCTCTGTACTTAGACATCATGCCTCATTTTGTAGGAGAACACATCTAAATGGACATTAATTTTCATCTTTTTTCTGCTTTCCCATTTCCTAGTTCACTTCTTAAGTTTCTATTTCTTTCATCCATTTATTTATTTCATTTTTCAATGGACGGGGAAGGGGTCTAGAGAACTTGTTCCGGCGTACACGATTGATAACTGAGACATACCAGTTCAGAACAATGGGGCACAGATTTTTTTTTTTTCATCCTTGACACACTTGGTTTGTTGTTGTTGTTGTTGTTTTTGTTTTTGTTGTTGTTGCTGTTTTGGTTGTTGTTGTTGTTGTTGTTTTGCCGACATTCTAGAACATTCATTTACACTTTAACTTGTCTGCCACAAAAATCGGCTTACCAAACCTACGATGATTTCCATCGTCTTGTGGTTTGCTCTAGGCACTGCAGGCCAGCCGTTCGCAAGGGAAGAGGAAACTGTGTCTCACACACGAGCGCCTGGAACTGATGGCAATCAATCCTCGGTTGCGGACCTTCGGGGACGACTGGCCGGGTCCAGACCCAACCGCCATGGCTCAAGCAGGATTTCACCGGCGGAGAGGAAGTAAGATTTTATCCGTTTCTCATGGCATGTAACATGACGTAATACCGTGAGTAACTGATATGCCTATTGTTCTATTGTCTATAATTCTATGCCGTAAGGGAAGAACCTTTTTCAGTTACTGCCTGTGGAGTCACTAATGTACAGCTTTTGAGAGATACTAGCAGCTATCTGTTTCTTTGTCTCTATCTCTCTCTAACGTCCTGCTTGGGCCATCGGGTTTATCACCTCTACTGGCTCTAGTGTGTCTTCTTTCCCCATCTGCTTTGAAAATGTTAATCCCACAAAAAGTTAAACAGTGCAATTCCAGATTCCGAAATTTAAATAGCTGACCCTTCTCACCACGCGATTGTGATGTGTTGATGTCCGTTGTTTGACAAACTGCTTGTGATTCATGTGAGCGTGCGTGTTTGGTTCGGTTCGGGGCGCTTTGAGCCAAATAATTAGGAACGCATAATTAGTAGTAGTAGTAGTAGTAGTGGCGGTAGTATTGGTATTAGTACTGACTGGCTTCGTTCTTCCAGACAGAGCAGCCTGTGCGTATTGCCTGGTGGAGATACGAAACTGGAGTGTAGCTGATTGCCCGTGGCAGTATCACAGGGTGTGGTCGCCGTGCTGCCGGTACCTGCGTTATGCTCACGACGCCCTCTTGACTTCCGCTGTGAGTTACTTCCCATTGTAACACCACCATTGACGCCATGTCCTTGTCAAAGAGTGGTTACTGTCTGTTGTGTGTTCGGTAGGAAACTGGAACCTTCGGCCTTCTGCCACTAACACCCCCCCCCCCCCCCCCGCCACCGCCCGGCCACCGCCACCCCCCCCCCCCCCACTCCCCACCCACCCAGCCCCCAACCTGCACGCAGATCAATTATTTGAATTAAGTAAATTCAGAAGGCTCGCTTTTGTGCATTCTTTGTACACATCTCTTTTGGGGTGTGCATTCTTACATGCATTATTAATACGCCGGAACACCGAATCTTTTGAAATAATCACTGTTTATAGATAAATACTACTGCGGGTACTAGTGCGGGTACGAGTCTATAGATATTGACTATGAATGTGGATTGTTCGAAATATTTGTGAACGATTTATCATCATCATCATCATCATCATCATCATCATCATCATCATCCACCTAATACTTACACTTTACTACCCTTCAGAAGGTATCGGAAGATCCAAGTATATCTTCTGTACCCCTCTGAAGCTAACAGAATATATACATGTACCGGGTATATTCTATACTCCTTCAGTATTTTTCGATCTTCCGATACCTTCCGAAGGGTAGTAAAGTGTAAGTACCCGCTGCATCATCATCATCATCATCATCATCATCATCATCATCATCATCATCTTTCAATATTCCATTCTTCTGTTGCAGTTGGAACCACCACGGATGCGCCGTGCGTCATTTTCTTCTTTCTTCGACTTGACACGCCCCCAGTAAAAGCTCGACAGATGCCGTTGGACCATGTGCATGCGCGAATGACTTTTTCCGGCTTAAACCTGGAAAAACGAACGGGCATGCTGTTTAAAGCTGTTTGCTTTTAGATGACCATTTCTGGATGTCGTTCTGAATACCGTTGCAATCCGAATGCCTCATGTTCTTGACCTCACTGTTGTACGGAAAAGTTTATGGGTAGGACTGAATAGGAAAAAAAATAGGAGACTGACAAGTCACAGAAGTCTTTTTAGCTCTTCCACGTATCCGTCAGCCTGGTTGTACTCCTTTGCCGTTGCACTAGGCGCTGTCCCGAACAGTTTTACAGTTTATTATGTCTTAATAAAGCAAAATTTGCACACATTTGTTTAAAGCAAAAGTGCTTCTTGCGCCTCTATGGAAGTTTACTTTAAAAGATTCAGAATGGTCAGACCGACAGCTCACTTCTTTAAAAAGCATCCAGTCCACGGAGTTTGGTGATGTGCTTTTTGTGCTTTCACATTCTTCTGGCTCTCATTTTCTTCTCTCTGCCGCCTCGCACAGCTTGAACGTTGTAACTGTTCCATGCACTTTCTCTAAGGAATGAGTTCGTCTACGGGCTCTTTGTCCTATGCATTTTGGAAAGCCTGCATTCGGTCATGTGCTTCTTACGGATGTTCGTAAAGTTCCCCGCACTACAGTAGGAAAGCTCATATATGAATACCCCCACCCCCTACTCCCCACCCCACCTCACCCCCACCCCCCAAAAAATCGATCAAGCAATCCTGATCCTTTAAGAATCAAAAGTGTTAATGTTCACGCAGTTTCAATAAGCAAAATATCAAACCAATACCAATGAGAGGAAAACAGCAAAAGAAAGCTTACAAAACGCCTAACGCACAGAAATTGTAGTATTAATTTTTTCGGAAGTTTAAAATTATTTTTTAATTTTTATTCATTTATATTTCAAATTTTCACGTTAAAAAAAAGATTGAATTATGCAACGCTCTTGTTAAACCACGCTCCTCGGACTGGAAGAAAAGGAAAGAAGGGTGGGTGGGGTGAGTGTTTGGGGGTTTAACGTCCTTTTCCACCATATAGGGTGATATCAAAGACGGGGCAACGATGAAAAAGCCAGCACAAATATTTGGCCCCAGCCGGAAAGGAAAGATGGACTTGAGAAAGAATGAAGAGATAAATTGTATTCGTTGCGGTGAAACATAATAATTATGTCTCGTTGATGTTTTGTTACTTTTAGTCGGACACATGGAGGTTACAACATCTCTGACTTCATGTGATGCCATTGTGTACGTTTGTGTGAAAATAAAGATCTGCATAATTATGCCGCAGTATTGGGACAACACGTACCAAAACAAATGACTATCACTATTCAGAAGCAAAGAGTTTATAGTTTATATTTTTACGTTGGCATAACTTTGGTTGTACAGGTGTATTATTGCATCTGTGGATTTGCTAACGTCTTTACATTGTGGACTGACTTTGTTAACGGTCCACAGAATGGTTCTAGGGCTGCTGACGTTTCTGATTTTACATTTACATGAAGCTTTTGGGCCCTTTTTACCCATAAATAACCTTTTTAACTGGTCGTTGAATTTTTCTTGAGCTGATGTGAACGATGTAACAAAAGAATATTTGTATATCTGTGCTACAAAAGTATGTGTACTGGAGCTATAGAAATTAGAGATTCCGCACTCCAGCTATGGACCTTTGAGTTTCCTGTGGGATATTATGACTTTGTTAGCCATTCACGGAACAGCTCTTGGACCATTAATGTTCATGATATGATGTGAATGGATTGATAAATGACATGTTTTTGAACAAACCCACTATACAGCTATGGAACGTTGAGGCATAGCAATGGAACTTTTTACTTTCCTACTGTGTGGAATCACTATTTAAAAACATTCCTGAACAATTGTATTGACAATGTATACACAACACAGTACGATACGATACAATACATATTACAAGTGTTGAAGGGCAGAAGTGAGGAGTTACAAATGCAACGACAAAGAGAAATAACTTTCTGTATCCATGGAGTGACACTTGAGCTGACATTGTCATTGTGATGTGAATGGTGTAACAAATGACCTCTGTACTACTAAGGAAAATCGAGTTTTGATAATGTGAGGATATGACTTTGTTTTAAAACTATCCACTGATGTGGATGGTGAAAAATAAATGACTTCACCCAGCAAATCGATACAACTTTGATTTTTGATGAATGATTTGTAAAACATATTCACGGAATGATCATTGAGTTCATGTTGCTCATCACCTCGCAACATCGCGTGTTACAAATGACCTGTTTTCATACTTCAGGCTGCAATTTTCTTTTCTGATATATATGTATCTGTCTTCTTTTTCAGCAAATTAATATGTTTGTGAGTTATCATTTAAATGTAACTGACAGGCCAGTTTTAGATTTCTGAATTCTATTAGTGTTGCTCACTTCTTAAGTTTAATTCCTTTAAACTGCTGAAAGTTCAAGAGAAAGTTTTATTTTGTTTTTGTTTTTCTTTGTTGTTGTTTTTGTTTGTTTGTTTGTTTTTTGTTTGTTTTTTACAAGCAGTAGCGGCATGTATGCACCATCAAAACTCCGATGTCACAGCAAACGTGAAACACTCTTTAGGAAGAACCGGAAGGATTTTCGGAAATAATAATAATAATAATAATAATAATGAGTATTGTATAGGCGCTTTTCCCAGTTTGATGAATCGGCTCAAAGCCCCGCAAACTGAACCCACCACGCACGCTCACGTGAATCACACGCATTCTCTCACACAATGGACATAAACACATCACAATCACGTGGTGCGAAGGGTCAGCTCAGTTATATAAATTTCGGAATTTAAAATTGCGTTTATTTTTCAAATTTGGTGGGTTGAACATTTCCAAAGCAGAGGGAGATGGGGGGGGGGGGGGTGTCACATACGAGAAGGAAAAATTCTTTGCCCCGAGTGGGACTCGAACCCCTGACCTCTCGCATCGGTGACAAGTCTCTAAACCACTAGACCACCGGCCGCCCGATTTTCATGATTGTGTGAATCCGGTGTGTGTGTGTGTGTGTGTGTGTGTGTGTGTGTGTGTGTGTGTGTGTGTGTGTGTGTGTGTGTGTGTGTGTGTGTGTGTGTGTGTGTGTGTGTGTGTGTGTGTGTGTGTGTGTGTGTGTGTGTGTGTGTGTGTGTGTGTACATTTTCAACAATTTGCACGTTCATCATCTAAAAAACATAAACCACCTTTATGACGAGACGGACTCTATTCATAAAATATTTGATCCAACAGAAAGCGCGGTAGATTCAGGAATGACTAGACTTGCATGGAGGCTATTTTTAACCAGATGATAACTATGAGGTGGGTCGGAAGTGTGTCTACACAATTCACTATGCATGAATAGACACAACAGAAAAACCGGTTTCAAGTATCCGGTCCCCGTCTCCATGTTTGTATTCTGTTTGCGTTCCTTCACTGGCCGGCTCCAGCGATCAGTGCAATACGAAGAATTTTTCACGTTTATTTTACGAGGAACTGTCCGCTGAATTATTAGTGGTTTATTTCACTTGTTCTGGTTGTTGTCCCATTTCAGAAGGTAAGCACATTCATGATGTCCTGTTGCCCCTTCGAGGTAGTTTTGTTGACTCAGAGAATGTGTGACACTGACGTGCATAATCCGCTTCCTTGCGAGGAGTGAGTCTCTTTTAGAAATACACCTCTCTCTCTCTCTCTCTCTCAAGAGTAATTACTCTCAAATGCGTGTGTTCGAATATCGAATCCCGGCTGGGACCGGGGAGCTGGGATAGCCGAATGGTAAAGCATTGCTTGGGTCGTGAGTTCGAATCTATTTGTGCTGGCTTTTGGTCGTTGGCCCGTCTTTGATATCACCTATATAAGATAAGATAAGATAAGATAGATTTATTGCTTCTTAGTTACAATTAAGTAGAATTTGCTTTGCTCCTCTTGATAATAAAACACAATTGATATACACAAACATACCATATAAATACATATACACATTCACACACTCAGTCATTGGCTAAAACACAATTTAAAGAGAAGAAGCACTGGCATTGCCTCACATTAAACTATGTTAAACAGCACTAAGAATAACAGTTAAAAAGGAGGGGCAGGCCTAACACAGAATACAGATCACAGATAACAGCTCTCTCTACGTATAGATCCTTCATCCACACACATCCTATCTTCTGAGCTCGCACAAGCACCCGCATCCACCCACACACATCACAGGGTAAGATATTAGACCGCTGGGGATGATTCACTAGTGTTCATATATAATGTCAATGCATAGAACGGGTATACTATTACCCGGTAAGTAAAGAGTTTAACTGGAGTGCTTCCACACCAGTGTATCATTTTTCATTACACTTTAATCCTGACTAAGGCAATCATTTAGGGCAATGACAGAGGATGGAATGAATGATTTCCTAAAACGTACTGTTTTCGTTTTGATACATCTCCACCTTCTCCCCGAAGGTAGCATCTAAAAAAACCCACTCAGTGGGTGGGTGATGTCTCCCACAATTCTCATTACCTTTTTATATGAGCGGGAAGCAAAGAGATATTCCACGCTGGCTAGTTCTAAACCAGTCATTTGCTCTGCCTGTGTGACTACCTTTTTAACTTTGTGAAGATTATCCACATTGCATGATGGGTACCAAGCACAGAAGCCGAATGTCAGAATGCTTTCTATGCTGGCTCTGTAGAACATGGACAGTATGGTCCGACTAACCTTAAACTGATTCAGTTTCCGCAGGAAAAACAGTCTTGAGTGGCATTTTTTCACCACTGCTTCTACATATATGTGGTGGGAAAGGACGTTAAACCCTCAAACATCCATCTACATCCATCCCAGGAGCCACTATTACGCAAGGCGTGGGTCTTCCCCGCTAGGCCCGAGACCACTGCAGATTGCGTAATATTAATAGTGGCTTGAAGTGGCTTCTACTGACCTGAAGATTTCAAGTCAAATGGCCATTTGTGTATGGGTTTTTAAGAGTTGACCACCATTACCAATACTTCAAGTACTGTTGCCACTGTTGAGACTGGTGACTAGTATAGTGACGAGAGCTAAATCCTCCTTTGTCAATGCAAGGATTGCCGCATGCAGTACTAGCAAAGAACTGTACACTGTCACCGACCAGCTGCTTGCAAAGGTCAAGTCCTCACCCCTCCCCACATCGTGCCCTGTGTCTGACCTGCCGTCCAGGTTCTCCGCCTTTTTCATCAACAAGGTACAGGCCATTCGCGATGGTCTTGACTCCCAGTTTCCTGAGGCCCACTCCGCTACAGCAAGCGATGCCTGTTTCCAGGGTCGTACTTTTTCTGTTTTCAGACCCGTGTCCGATGAGGACGTCCATCGTCTTCTTATGAACACATCCCCCAAGTCATGTGAACTGGACCCTGTTCCGACGTCACTCCTATATGAGTGTCTAGATACTGTGTTGCCATACATCATCCATGTTATCAACCGTTCCCTTGCATCTGGTGTTTTTCCACAACTGTACAAAAACGCTGTTGTCAAACCTTTGTTAAAGAAACCCTCCCTCGATCACAATGAGCTGAAAAACTATAGGCCCGTGTCTAACCTACCTTTTCTCTCCAAAATAATTGAGAAAATTGTTTTGTCACAGCTGCTGGAACATGTGGCATCAAATGCTCTCATGGATCCTTTTCAGTCAGCCTATAGATCTTGTCATAGTACTGAAACTGCACTGCTGAGGATCCTGAATGACTTGTTGCTTGCTCTGGATGATGGTAAGGTGTCGGTACTCGCTCTCCTGGATCTATCCAGTGCGTTCGACACGATTGACCACGTCACGCTGACCGATCGACTTCAGTTTGTCTTTGGGATTCAAGGCACGGTTCTGTCTTGGTTTAAATCGTACCTTTCAGAGAGGTCTCAGACAGTTTCGGTGAGTGGTCACCGTTCTGATCCAGCTTTGCTTCAGTTCGGTGTTCCGCAAGGTTCAGTGCTAGGACCTGTTCTTTTCCTGCTGTATATGCAACCTCTGTCCTGTGTTATTGCGAAACACTCTGTTTCTCACCATGCTTACAGTGATGACACCCAGCTGTACAAGTCCGGTACCGTTAGTGATGTCGATGACATCATCCAGAGCGTGACAAAATGCATTTTGGATGTTAAACAGTGGATGAGCATAAACAGACTCAAGCTTAATGAAGACAAAACTGAAGCTATGCTCATTGCATCCCCAAAAACATCTGCATCAGCCTCTCTACCTTCCCAAATAACGCTTGACAACACTACTGTTCGCTTTTCTCCTTCTGTGAAAAACCTGGGCGTAACGATTGAGCATGATCTGTCAATGAATAAGCAGGTGCTGAATTGCTGTAGAGCAGCCTACTTAGAGCTGCGACGCATTAGTACCATTAGATACCTACTCACCCCTGAGGCTACTAACACATTGGTCTGCTCATTTGTCCTGTCCCGTCTTGACTATGCAAACTCCCTCTTGTCAGGTTGCCATCAGTACCTCCTGGATCGTCTTCAGAAAGTTCAAAATTCAGCTGCACGTCTTGTTGTAAAAGCCAAAAAAACTGACCATGTTTCACCAATCTTACACTCCCTCCACTGGCTGCCCATCAGAGATAGAGTGAAGCACAAGCTCTTGTCCATTTGTCATGTATCTCTCTCTGGCACTGGTCCTTCCTACCTTTCTGAACTCCTTCATTGTTACACCCCTTCCAGGCAGTTACGTAGCTCCTCTGACACTAAAGTTCTGTGCATCCCCTCAGTAAGAACTAAAACATATGGTCAGAGATCCTTTTCCGTTCAGGCTGCAGCTCTTTGGAACCAACTTCCTATATCACTTAGACACACAGAGTCCAGTGCCAGCTTCAAACGCTGCCTCAAAACCCACTTATTTAAAACTGATTACTGATTTACTCTGCCCTTCCACACCGTGTCAGTCTGCTTGTTGTGAGTTATTGTTTAACTTTGAATGTTCCCTGTGCGTCTGTGTATGAAAGTGGTGTATGTATTTATGATGTACGGCGCATAGAGCCTGTTTTATTTCATGTATAGGCGCCTTATAAGTCGTCCTTATTATTATTATTATTATTAATGGCCCAGGGCCCGTATGTAAATGTCGAGGTTAATTTAACCCACGGCTACGGGCCTAACCCAGACTAGGACAAAAGAAACCCAAAAGCAAAATTAAATTTTAAAAAAAGGAAGCGAAGAAAGGAAGAAAAAATCCTTCTATAACGGCTCAGGCACCTTCCTGGAATGGGCCCGCTTCCTGATTTAAAACAATAAACAACAGAAATTTTAACAGTAAAGCTATTTTAGTTCGAGGTTAGGCTCTAAACCGGGGTTAAAAGCCCTAACCTCGGCCAGTACATATAGGCCCAGATGGCACGTGTCCAGATGACTAGTGTATTCAGTGGGGATCTTCTTCCCTGGAAATTGTCCAGATGAGCTGTCTGGACGGGAATTGTTCGAGCACTATTTCCTGCATTTCGTGGATTGAGTGATGCAACTTACTATTTAGACGCTTCTTTGGGACCACCAGGTCCCGCATGTAAAACTCGAAGTTAAATTAACCCTCGGCCACGGACCTAACCCAGACTAGCTACTCCGAGGCTAGTGGGAGCGATTTAGCGCGATGTAAAAGTCGAAGTTAGAGCGTGGACTAGCTAACCCGGCAATCTATTTCAAGCTTGGGGAAATCCCTGTGATGCGCATGCTCGAGACGTGGGATTTGTTTCCGTTCGATAACTTCCTTGCCATGTGCAAGGAAGAAAGAATGGCGTCATATTGTCGACGTCATATTTGATTGACGTTTCCTGCGATTTCTCGTTCAATGGCGTCTTTGATACTGTCAGTGGTCGGAAGAATCTCCTGCCAGTGAACTTTTTGAATATTTTTTATTATTATTATTATTTACTCATTGTCACCAAACATGTCATATGGGTTCTGACGGTCACGGAAGATGCGGTGAGCGTAATAACTGCCTTTGCTACCGACTCAGTGCAATTGCCGCCATCATTGCTTCTCGGTAACCCGGGGCTAGCAGACTTATCAGCCCGAAAATGGCTCAATATTTTTTTCCCCGACTTTGGCTCGAAGATAGAGCTAACCTCGACTCGTGCATGAGAAAATTTAACCCTAGAGCTAGTTTAGTTCGAGGTTAGACTTTAGCCCGGGGCTAAAATCGCTAACTTCGACTTTTACATGCGGGCCCAGGTCACAATCACCAGGACGCTGTTTGTGTTTGTCAAGATGGCGTTAACGATTATTGAGTTCATTTCAGGAGTGAGTGAGTGAGTGAGTTTCTAGGGATTAAATGAGTTCATTTCATAGTTAGTGTCAGTTATAAATACCTGGTTATTTCATTATTTTATCATGTCATTGCAGATCCAATTTCTACCCACGTGATACACGTCATCAATCCCCACCATGCCTCCAGAGCAAAGGGAAATCAGTCCAGCCCAACCACCGCGCAGAGCGTTGACTTCCCTTTGTGTCACGTGTCATCATCGAGCACGAGAAGTCGTCTTCTTGCCATGTGGTCACAGGATCACGTGCTCTACTTGCGCTGACGTCATGGAAACGTGTGCACTGTGTGGTAGTGATGTCATTGGGTCGTGCATTTCCGCGAAACGAGAATGAAACTGAGAGCTGCGCTCGTAGCCATAATGTGACTCTTGTGTGTTGTGAGCCTCGTAGCTTGAGGGCGAAGAATGGTGCGGTTCAACGGAAGATGTAGCACTCTGCGAAAACTATGTGTTATATGCACACTACAAAAGCTGTGTATTATTTTATCATCTTTAAACCTTTCACTGCCGCTGTCGCAGGATTTCATGACTGGCACCAGCAGGCCACCTGTTACATTAGTTGAAAATGTTAAATCTGTATTTTCCAGTAGTTAGGGGGGAAAAAGCTCTTTGATGCAGTCTTGTTTCCTGTTTACAGCAGAGTGACATGAAGAGATGTTATCCGTGAGTGAACCGAAACGCGTCTGGCAGTGAAAGGGTTTATTATGAACACCTTGTTAACAGTGAACCATTTACTGATTTAGAACTGTGTTGTTGTACATTACAAACGTCTTTGATAACTCAGTTTTTGATGACTTTTTTGATGCAACACCCTTCAAAAATGCAATAGAAAAAAAAAAGGTAATCGAGCTGATTTGCCGTTCTTGGCTTTGTTTTTGTTTTGGAGCTTTTTATAATAATAATAATAATAATAATAATAATGAGTATTATATAGGCGCTTTACCAAATTTCATGAATCGGCTCAAAGCGCCGCGAACTGAACCCAACTCGCACGCTCACGTGAATCACACACATTCTCTCACACACCGGACATAAACACATTACAATCACGTGGTGCGAAGGGTCAGCTCAGCTATTTAAATTTCGGAATTTAGAATTGCATTTATTTTTCAAATTTGGTGGGCTGAACATTTCCAAAGCAGAGGGGGAGGAAGCCGGAGTACCCGGAGAGAATCCCCGACGATCGGCCCGAATGAACGGTGCCACATACGAGAAGGAAAAATTCTTTGCCCCGAGTGGGACTCTCTCTCTCTCTCTCTCTCTCTCTCTCTCTCGCTGGGGCCACATATATGTGCTGGCATTTTCTCGCTGCCCCGTCTTTGATATCACCCTTACGTGGTGGAAACACCCAAACAACCACCCCCACCCCCCACCCCACCCCTCTCTCTCTCTCTCTCGGGGGTTGGGGGGTATTGTGAGTATAATCGCATTATACAACGACAGCAGCAGGCATCCTGTACGCATACATTAATAAGAAATAAACAAATGTACCTACCTACAATCAATTTGGCTTCACAAACAAAATTTATGTCCTGCTTTATGTGAATATTTGCCGAATGTGTGCCCAGGTCCTTCCCTTGACCTTGACCCTGACCTGTAATGCTTGTCGAAATCACGCGTAAAAGTTGAAAATTAATATTGTCAGCAGAAAGCGTCAGTAGTAACTTCCAGCTCTCTCTCTCTCTCTCTCTCCCTCTCTCTCTCTCTCTCTCTCTCTCTCAGAAATACTTAATCAGACAGAGAGCTTTTACCGATAACAAAAACTGTGACAGCGATTGTGACAAATTGTCCTGTTACCAGAGAAATGTCCTGCCAAATTAAAGCTGCCCCGTATTGGCTCCATGAGCAGATAGCCGTTGGCCGCCAATAAACCTGCCTTGTATTGCATGATTACGGCGAAGCAGAATATCACCGCGTTCGTCTGTCAAAGGAATCACTGGTACAATCACCTCAGGAACTGATTAATATAAAGTTTATTCGCCTGTGCAATGAGGCCATTATTGTCTGGATGCTGTGAGTAATGTGACGCATGCTCGGAGCAATCCTGAGTTTCTAGTAATGATGTTAAAAAAAAATGTTTGCGAAATCGTAAAACTCCAAACATTTAACGAATTTAGTTCACCAATAGTCTTAAAGTTTCGTGAGTTACATTGTTTTGGGTTGTCAGGGCGCACAATGCGCCTTTAATTAATAAAAGCGATCACTGTTTGTGGCTGTACATGAATACTGAATGAAACTAAAATCCTATTTTGGCCACAAAGAGATTTCTGGAAGACATGGCTCGCTCTGCGACAAACTGAGTTTGGCCTGGTTTCACTAAATCTTAACCGACTGTTGGGGCAATTTGCTGATGTTCAGTCAGACCAAAGCAGCCCTACCGTCGACAAGCACGTTCATACCGTAACACCTGTGACGATTTTCGTGTGTGCAGGACCGCGAACGTATAAACTGCAACAACTGGCTTTCGTGGTACAGATCCCCGCATACTCCAAAAATTAACGATAACGTGTATAAAAACGGAAACGGTAAAGGATGGGTGTTGTGATTGCTAATTTTCACTATTGTTTTTTGTTCTTTTCTGCCCAACATTTTTTTTTTTTCACACACAGTCCATGGTCTTCTGTCACCTAAGGATGGGTGTTGTGATAATTTTTCTATTTTTTTCTGGTCCTTTTCTCGCCCACCCTTTTTTTTTTTCTTTTTTTTTTTCGCGCCGTGTATGTCAGTACGTCCGCAGAGTTACCTTTTGCTTGTTTGTTGAAGTTATGTCCCATTTGTTTATGTCCTGAAGAAGGCGTAAGCCGAAACGTCGACCTGTGCCGTCCTTTGTCAAAGTTAAGTGGTTTCTGTCCCTTTTGTGTCGCTTTTATTTGATAACGTGTATATTTGCCACGAGCACAAAGACCTCTAGGACTCTTAACAGTTGAGGGAATGTTTAAACGCCTGTGTTTTGGGAC